>CM075290.1:8606811-8896757 GCA_037672795.1 Lagerstroemia speciosa | reverse complement strand
AAAAGGACGATAGATTTTGTGAATTGCTGCAAAAACTTTAGGAAAATGTCCCATTCATAGTGAAATGAGAAGGACTGTTGGTTTAATGAGTCTAAACTGGGAATTAAAAGGCCTGAACAGGACAACTGAAGATGGAACCGATCATTAATATGGATAGATCGAACAGTTACAATACTTAATAAAGCCGGTTCCCTAAAGGCCGATTAATGTCCTTAACGGTGCCTTTAATACACCTTAAACTGCACAAATGGAATCCTAAAAGATGTGGCCTCAAGCAAGGCCCAGAGTCAAACTGAACATTCTGTGATTCTACCGCACTGACTAGTTCATACCCCCTGTGCCAGCGCATAAGGCAGGCATGAGTCATATAATGTGGACCAAGAAGTTTACCCCACCTAGGAGCACTTCTCATTTATAAACCACTATTGCAACATCTGGTACTTCACTGCAAGATTGACAAACATTTATGACATAAAATAATTCTGAGTTAAATTGCTTAAATTGCTTTTTAATTGTTCTTTTACAAAAAAATTTTGTTCAAATAGGAATTGTTGTGTATAAGAATAATGGTTGGATTCTATGAGAAAAAAGTAACAAATACATAAATATTGACAATAATAAATGTTCATCCGATTATGATTGGTCAAAATAAAAGAAAGATTGGAAAAGGTGAAGAGCAAATATGTTAAAGAGAAACGGGAGAGCGGGTGAAAATAGAAAATAGTTAGAGGTGAAAACTTATCTAGCACTTCTAAAAGAGTTAGTTTTATGACTAGCACTAGTTTATAGGGCTTTCAAAACTAACAGCATTATATATATCTTTTTGCATATTATTTTCATAATACCATGTTTGCCCTTCTCATAACTTTTCTAAACCCTAATTCATTCTCTCTTCTGCTGCCTCCTCACACTCCCCTTCCCCTTGACATCTCCCTCCTTGCTTGCTAGATTCTGTTCCGTTGCTCACTAGAATCTATCGTCCATGCTCCCTCCTTCCTTGGTCGTCTCCCTTCCGTCCCTGTCGTCTTTCCCTCTCACTCTCCCTTTCCTGCAAAATAATGGAGGCTCAGCCTCTCAAGCTCCACATCACAAAGGCCCCAGAGTGGGCAAGGCCCTAAAGTTCAGACTCGGTTGCAGGATATGGGTCGGCCGGGTCGTCCGCGGGAACAATGTCGCCATCAAGGATGCCGGGATCTCTTCCAAGCACCTCTCTATTGACTTCCACCTCGGATCTAGGAAATGGGTCCTCTGGGACCTCAAGTCCTCCAATGGTACCTTCCTAAATGACGATTCTATCCTCCCGGACAAACCACACTCCCTCAATGACGGGGATGCCATCAAGATCGGTGAGAGCACTTCCATCTCGGTGGAGCTCAGTTCTGCGGTGTCGTCGATTCCAAAAGAAACCCTTCACAGAGAGCTGGCAATAGGATGGATACGAAAGGAGATCGTGCAGTACAGTTTTGGCGGTAAGTGGAAGAAAATAATTTGAAGGTGGCAGGGAGAGTTTTTGAAGTGCTAGGTTGTTGATTTAGACACTAATGAGGGAGTGAAAAATGCAGGACCTCGAAGGAAGGGGGGGGTGGGGCCTGCTCTAGCAAGCACGAGGAGGACTCGAGGTAGGAAAAAGGAAGTAGAAAAGGATCTAAGTTTGACCTCAAGAGAAGATGATGGAATTGCAAAGTTAGATAATTCAAATATTGGGTGGGATTCTTAAAGGGAGAAATCAAATTCGGGGGAGAAGGGCATCCTAATGTCGTTAATAATAGAGGTAGCCATGTTGAAACAGGAAGTAAGAATGTTAATGGGGTGAATGAATATAATTCCAAAGAAGATTGCTCACTGCTTAATCTGACAAAGATAACTCTTAGGGAGTGGT
The DNA here is from genome assembly GCA_037672795.1 of Lagerstroemia speciosa. Taxonomy (NCBI): domain Eukaryota; kingdom Viridiplantae; phylum Streptophyta; class Magnoliopsida; order Myrtales; family Lythraceae; genus Lagerstroemia; species Lagerstroemia speciosa. The sequence continues at coordinate 8,894,878 of CM075290.1, read as the reverse complement.
TTGATTTAATGAAGGTTCATTTGCCCAAGCAAATAATTTTCGAGATCTAGAAGATGAGACAAAAAGCTTTGCGCGTGAGAGAGTATGCTTCAACCCCTACACTAACCCGAATCATCATTTATGATGTTGGTTGTGATACTGTTACGAAATGTTAGGAGCAGATATTTGATATTTATTATGATTTTATATTAGGATTGACCTATATGCATGTTAGGATCATCTGGCTTATTTCAATGATGTTGATACGAGATATCTTGTCGAATAGGTCTCAAAAAATTAAACTGGCCAAGGAAAATATACAATAGATCTCAAAAAATGTCCAATATGTCCCGAAAAATCTTAAATTGATCAAGAAATATTTAAGATAGGCCTCGAAAATGTACTTGGTGCTTTGGTCCTGAAAAATTTAGAATTGGTTCCGAAACTGGTCAAGAGAAATCAAATAGGTACCGAAAAAATGTACATGGACAGTTGGTCCCGAGAAAACAAAAATTGGTCAACCAGAAATTACAGATAGGTCTTAAAAATGTATATGAGTGCTTTGGTCCCACAAAAATCTCCTATAGGTCCCAAAAAATTTGAAACTGGTCAAGAGAAGCTCAAGATAAATATCGAAAAAATGTACATGGGGCAGTTTGGTCCCTAGAAATCTCCAATAGGTCTCGAAGAATCTAAAACTAGCTAAGAGAATTTCAAGATAGGACCCGAAAATGTACATGGGTGCTTTAGTCCCGAAAAATGTCCAATAGGACCCGAAAAATCTAAAACTGATCAAGAGAAATTCAAAATAGGTCATCAAAAATGTACATGGGTACTTTGATCCCAAAATATGTCCAATAGGTCCCGAAAAATATAAAATTGGTGAAGAGAAATTCAAGATAGGTTCCGAAAATGTACATAGTTACTTTTGTCTCGAATAATCTAAAACTGTCAAGAGAAATTCAAGATAGGTCCTGAAAATGCACATGGGTACTTTGGCCTCGAAAGATGTCCAATAGGTCCCGGAATAAGTCATGAGAAAGTCATGTCGGTGTGCTTCTTCGGTATCATGTAGGCGTACTCTCATTGGACATGTTTGCTGGCAAATCACGCACCGACGATGAGTGGATGTATGCACCCTTCCAATAGATAAAGTCTAAATAATTACTGATAAATAGGTCACAAAAAAATTATGAATAGGTCTCGAAAAATTATATATAGGTTCTGATAAAGTATAAATAGATACCGATAAACAGGTCTCGAAAAAGTATGAATAGGTTCTGAAAAAATTATGAATAGGTCATGATAAAGTCTAAATAAGTACCGATAAACATGTCCCAAAAAAATTACAATTAAGTCTTGAAAAATCATGAATAGGTCCCGATAAAGTCTATATAAGTTTCGGCGACTGGGATACTTTTCATTGAAACAGTTACACAAAATTCCTCAACAAGCCTCGATACTTTTCAATAAAACGGTTAGGTAACGGTGACTGGTAGATCGTCGTTGCTATTGATGTTGGTCTGATCATCGTCGGTTGCTGCCTATGATGCTTCAGTCACTATCTACCACCCGTAACGCACCCGTGCCGCCTGTGATGCTCCGATGAGGCCACCGGTGAGGCGCCCATGCCATCCGTGCTCCCGTGATGCTGCTGGTGACACACCCATGCTTCGATGAGGGAGAAGTTTCTGACGAGAGAGAAAGGAGAGAAATAATGGAGGGAAATGGGGCTGCTGGTAAAAATTTTAAAAAGAATGGAGGGAAAGGAGTCTCATAAGAGTACAATAGTCTTTCACCATAAGGAGGAGATGCTAGTTTTTTAACTATTTATCAAGTAGTGCTATTCTTTAAATGAAGTAGAGGAGCAATGCTATTTTTGGCCATGAGCACAAATAGTTTAGTTGAAGTAAATTATAAAAATTAAATTAAAATAATAATGCTAGATATAAGGAAAAGATTTTAATTAAATAGGAAAATAATTTCTTTAAACAGAAAAAATTGATTTTTTATTACAAGAATAAATTTTTATGGAATTAAATCAACTAGACAGATATAATAAATAAAAAAAATAATAGCGATAAATATAAGTTAAGAAATTTTAGCTAAATAGGAAAATATTTAACTAAATAAAAAAATTTATTTTGATTTATATAACTTAAGCAGTCGATCGAAAATTGAAAAAGGAAATAGGGGCAGAAGAGAAACACTCAACATATGGATGATGTGGCAAATATATAGCAATAATCATATTTTACTATTTATAATAATAAAAAAAATCGTCTCCAATACTCTCATCTAAATCTGAATTTTGTACTGGAGGAGTGAGAGTCTTCTGTACAAGATCGCATAAGTATTGTTACACGATACATTCGTTACGAAAGATATTCTCCAAGGAGAAACTCTTGCATGTAATGGTATAAAAATTTAGCTTATTTTAAATATTTTCATTAGTTGGTGTTGTTATATAAGCCATTTTCAACTAGGATTATGTGATGACACCATTACACACGAGACTCTCTCCGCTCTATGGGGAGAGCATTCGATGCTAGAAAAAAGAACGAAAAATAATTCATAACTGAAGATCCAATTTAAGGATTTGTTTCCTCTAACTAGACAGAGATTCTAGAAAGGACTATTCAATTTGTTTGTCACTTAGCTAGCTAGTTCATAATTTGTTTTATTTGAATGAAAAACGCAAATGCTGGAAGCTAAGAAATGGACAACATCGTACATCTGTCATTGTACCTCAATTGTTTTGGCTCATTGTTTAGTATGTTGTAAAGTGCAGTATAATATATCATATTACAACTACGTTTATATCATTGATTATTGTGCTTAGTTATAAAATGAACCGTTCTAAATAGTTAATGGAAATACAAGGGACCGATGAGCAAGTTTCAGATTATAGGTTCATAATCTTTTCACAGAGTTAACTTAACAGTTCATAATTTCTTATTTAAACTATAATTTTTGAATCGTTTGAGTTGTATTATTTGCTCAATGAACTTTTTGTTTGACATGGTAATCACACGTACGTGGACATGCGGTGAGTTGATCATATCAATAATATCGCTAATTTAGAACTTAATACTCAAATATACTAAAAATATGCGTAAATTTAATTATAATATAATAAATTCTGATAAAATAACTATGCCAAATTAATTAAAAATGTATGAAAATATCTAAGCTCTATATACAGTGGGAAACAATTAAAATATCTATTTTATTTAATATTTGAAATATACATATTTAAGAGGATATTTTTGTCTTTTCAGATTCAGTTTTGTTGGACAAAAGACATTCACCTGAAATCCCGATTAAAATCACCACAGGTACACATCCAAAAAATCTCATATTCATCCTTTGTAATATATTTCATCGGCCATTGATGAAAATCTTGAAAATTTTCCATTAGTCATTCCATCTCAAACTCTTTCTAGAGTGGAAGAAATTTAAATAGCACTGTTTGGGGAGGAGTTTTTTAGAATAGCACCATTTGTAAATAGTTGAAACAAAAATAGCACAATTATAAATTACATTTTATAACTTTTGTAAAAATTCCCACACTACCCTCCACATTTCTAACTCTAATTTATCCCTTCTTCCTCCATTGTGCCATCTCCTTTGTCTGCTCTCTTCTTCATTGCTCTTCTTCTCTTCCTTCTTTCCTCCAAGCAACCAGCCCGAAGCACCCATCCCCAAGCCCGAGCCCGTCCCAGAGCCCGAGCCAACCCCCGAGCACCTGAGCTGCTAACCGAGCCCCTAGGTCGAGCATGCTAAGCTAGAGCCCCCAAGACGAACACTCAAGCCCAGCCACCGACCTTGAGCCCTTGAGCTAGTGCCCACGCCTTGGAGCTCCCGAGCTCAAGCCGGTGCCCAAGCCTTGGAGCTCCCGAGCTCAAGCTGCTGCCCCGAGGTCCCGATCTGCTGCCCTGAGCCCCCGATCTATTGACCCAAGCCCCCAAGCTGCTTCTTAAAGTTGTTGCCTTTTCCGCCATTGTTCCCGGCCTAGATCTCATTGATTTTGGTTGAATTAGTTGGCAGATTCATACTTAGGTTGGATTAGATTTTTGTGTGTGAGCATAATGTTTGATTTAGGGTTTACCGGGAAATATTTATACTATATAGGGACTCATTTATAGTTTATTGGGACCTACTTATAATTTACTGTGACCTATTAAACTACACTAGGACCTATTTATAATTTATCGTGCCCTATTTATAGTTTACCAGGACCTATTTATATTACATCAGTACCTATTTGTAGTTTACCGAAACCCATTTATACTATGTCGAGACCTATTTCACTATGTTGGAACCTATTTATGCTATGCATCGGGACCATTAGATTCACACTTTAGTTTTGGTTTACTGGGATCTATTTATACTATTCCGGTACCTATTTGTATTGTATTGTAATGTAGTGAATATTACATTTATATTTATATTAATTGAGCCACTAATTGCAACTTGTTCTAGTAATTGCATGGAAATCTCCTTAAAAAACTACTTTCTTTTGGTCATCTCCGAGGCAATGCAATTAAATTATGACAGTTGAAATCATTAACAAGGTAGCAACAATAATTGACAGGAGAGCTTCCCATTTATTACCATAATTCTCTTTATCAAGGACACGAGTTAGGAAGAAGTGCAGATACTGTGGGTTGTATGTTCATCCATTATCCATCATCCAATTGGACATAAATCAAACGAGACCTATTTAACTAAGAAGGAGAATATAACTCATCACAACATCTAACTAATGCATTGTTCTTCAGGGACTATTCAACTCTTATCGTAACATATTCAACTCTTATCGGGACCTATTCAACTAAGAAGAAAAATAGAACTCATCACAACAATGCCTTAGTTAGATGTGATGAATAGGTTCTGATAAGAGACGAATAGGTTCTGATAAGACACAAATAGGTCCCGAAGAATAATATCTTAGTTATATGTGATAAGAAACTCTATTTTCCTTCTCAATTAAATAGGTCACGATAAAGAGATGCATAGGTCCCGAAAAATAATATCCCGAAGAATAATATCTTAGTCAGATGTGATGAGAAACTCTATTTTCATTCTTAGTTAAATAGGTCCCGGTAAGAGATAAATAGATTCCGAAGAACAATGACTTAGTTAGATGTGATGAGAAACTTTATTTTCGTTCTCACTTAAATAGGTCCCGGTATGAGATGAATAGATCCCGGCAAGAGATAAATAAGTTCTAGTAAAAGATAAATAGGTCCCAAGAACAATGTCTTAGTCAGATGTAATGAGAAACTCTATTTTTCTTCTCAGTTAAATAGATTCCGGAAAGAGATAAATAAATTCCCAAGAACAATAACTTAATCAAATATGATGAGAAACTTTATTTTCCTTCTCAGTTAAATAGACATGATATGAGATGAATAGGTCCCGATATGAGATGAATAAGTTCCAATAAAAGATAAATATGTTTCAGTAAAAGATAAATAGGTCCTGAAGAATAATACTTTAGTCAGATGTAATAAGGAATTCTATTTTCCTTATCAGTTAAATAGTCCCGATAAGAGATAAATAGGTCTCGCAGAACAATGTCTTAGTCAGAGGTGATGAGAAACTCTATTTTTCTTCTCAATTAAATTGATTCTGGTATGAAATGAATAGATCTCGATAAGAGATAAATAGACCCCAGTAACAGATAAATAGGTCACAAAGAATAATGCCTTAGTCAGATTGGTGAAGAACTCCTTCTCAGTTAAATAGATTTCGATAAGATATGAATAGGTCTTGGTAAGAGACATTATGTTCTCTACAAACATTTTTTTTATTTGAGTGAGCGAGCGACCAAGAGAGCGATCATATGAAGAGAAAACAAGTTGGTTACTCTTCATAATATAAGGAGCAGTTCAGCTCAACACTAGGGAGGGAGGGAGGGACAGCTTAGCTCAGCACCGGAGGAGGGAGGAGCAGCTCTGCTCGGCTCGGCACCGGGGGAGGTAGTAGCTTGGCTTGGCACCGGGGGAGGTAGTGGCTTGACTTGGCACCTGAGGATGGAGAAGCAGCTCAGCTTGGCACCGGGAAGGGAGGACTAGCTCCGCTCTCCACCGGGGGAGGGAGGAGTAGCTCGGGCATGGACGATGGCAGTAGAGGTAGACAGCACCGGGGGAGGAGCTCGGCTTGGCATCGGGGGAGGAAGGAGTAGCGGGTGGCAGTAAGCACAGGCGGTGGACTTCGGTTGGGAGGGAGGGAAGGAGAAGGAGAGAGAGTTTTTGGGAGGGAAAGATGTGAAATAGAAGAAGGGAAAGAGAATTTGAAAGAGGAAAATGATAAATAAAGGGGAAAGCATGATAGTTTGCACAATTTGCTGTTATTTCTAGGATTCATTACAATTTAGTGCCATTTATATAAGGGAGAAAAGGATGAGTGCTACTTTTCATGGTGAATACTTCTAGAAATTTCAATTTCGAACTTACACCATTCTTTTTTGAATTTTTCCTACCCTTTTTTCCTTTTTATTTAGGGATAATTATATTGATAGTACAAATTTTTTTTGAAATGTTTCATATTAGAACAAAACCTTTATTTGTCGCATTTCAATAAAAAAACCTTTCAATGCCACTTTGGTACATTCCGTAACTTCACACCGACAACGTTAAGCTCCACTGACATGGCGATCTGAGGTGGACGCCACATATGCTTACTTGCTGATTTGGCTTAACCATATAATATTTTAAATAAAATGAATAAAAAATTAAAAAAATGTACAAATATATTAATTTTAAAAAAGTTAAATTTTTTAAACAAAATTAATTTTTTTTGAAAACTAGAAAAAGTAAAAAAATTTAAAAATATAAATAAAAGTTTTAAGAAGCTAAAAATTGCAGGAAAGTTTTAAAAATATGTAGAAAACTATTAAAAATTCAACAAATAATTTTTTTAAAAAAGTAGAAAAATAGTAAAATTTAGAAAATATTAATAAAATTTTAAAAATTAAAATAATATAAAATATAAAAATTCTTTACAACTTATTAAAAATTTAGAATTAAAAAAATTTAAATATTTCATATAAATATAAAAAAATTTAAAATTTTTATAAAGCATATAAAAAATGAATTTTTTTTAATATGTTTGGTGCAAGTTACTTTTATTATGTATCTTTATATCTTATTTGTAATAAAAAAATAATTCAATTTAAAACCCTAACCCCTTTTATCTTCTTCCTCCTTACCTTCCAATCAAGAAAAAAATTCTCTTCATTTATTATTATATTGAAGAAGGAAGGTATTTTTTATCTCACTTTTGAGATTCTAAAACTACCTTGATAAGTAAACAAAAAATTAACTACTCTCTAATTTTTCTAATTATAGATTTTATTTTTTATTCATGATAAATTATATAAAATTTAAAAGTGGTATAAAATTAATAAAAATATTACAAAATATACAATAAAAATACAATTTAATAATCAACTACATATTTAATAATTTCATGCATAGCACAGGTCTCGGTCTAGTCTATTATTTTATTAGAGGAATGATATAGTTTTGATCTCACTTTTGATATTCCAAATCTGTCATTCTCTTCAATTCAACTATGAACTTTGAAAGATGATTATATTGTCCTATTTGCCCTCTTTTTTACTAATGACTACTGTTCCTTCCATCTTCCCCCCACTATCTTCCATCTTCAGAAAACTTGATAATGTCCTCCTCTTCTTCCTATCTTCAATTTGCCTTCGGTTGCGGTGACATCTTCAATGCTCGATGATACTTTTCAAACTCTATTGTTTGCCATCAATTTACTCATCAATAAATTTTCTATTCACTTCCATACTCAATGGTACTTTCCATACAGAGCACGGGTGGTGTGCTAGTATTTATCCACCGGTCTTTCCTTCCCCATTGGTCACATAACTCTTCATCTTCTACACTACATGGGAAAACATGTCCCATGAAATTGCATGTGTCTTCATCTTTATCATTGGTTAATGATAAAGATACGATGTATTTGATAAATAGCCTTAAGATTGACAAAATTATCAGACATCCTACCTCACTGCATAATGTGAGAAAATATTAATCAGATTGTGATAAAGAAGCAAATAAATGTTAATTACCCCAGGCAATTTACCTTAATTATCACTAAGCAGAAGAATTTATTTAGTTGTCTCTTGCAGTATTAATGTGATGTGGAATCATCTTAGTTTTTTTTTTTTTGGCTTTCTTGAAGAAGTGTATAGAAAAAATAAAAAACTAAGTGATGGTCACAGGATCCAACTCACATAAGTAAAAAGATAACTTTCCGTTCAACAATCTAATGGTCATAATAATTCATTTTACTATTTACAATGTTATGGGCTAAATAGAAGAGGGAATAAAAAATAAAAGATATTACGTACCTAATCGAAACCTAAATGTATACCTAGAATCTAACTTATGCACTGTTTGGCATGATGGAAAGTGTGGTACAATATCAAATTATACTGTAATTTACACTGTAATGTCATATTACATGAACTTTAATTTATAATTTGTTTGATTGTAAAATTTACTGTAATATGAAATTATATCAGTTAAAATTTTGTAATATAGTTGGTAAAGACATTACATCCAAAATATGTGGTGTTATCATGTCATAGCAACTTTACAATCTTTTTATCTACCACCAAAATTTTACAATCGACTTTACATTATTTCAAGTATTAGGATCTTAAATTTCAATCCATATTCCAAGAAAATTTTACAATACTCGAACCTATCACTCATAATAATAATAATAATAATAATAATAATAATAATAATAATATCCTTAATTGGCCCTCACTCGCACGTCTAATTTTCAAATGGCATCATGTCCTTTCTCTGCTTTTCTTTTAGGAAAAGTTCATGGAGGAATACTTTTCTTGATGCTTTTACCGATGGCGCCATTACGTGCTGACGAGGAGAGCTACAACTGCCAATCAAACGACACGGCCCGCAGCTATAAATTTGCCGAGGACGTAGCTCGGTTCTCCACTCCAAGACAGCTGACAGCAACGGTGAAATTAGGCTTTAACCTGACCGCGATGGGTTTGACGGAGCTGTCGTCCATGCAGGTCCTCTTCTCCAGTGATCGGGTGGTGGGAGTCGCGGCGGCCCTGCTCGCCATCTGCTCCTCGGCTGGTTACTTTTATTATCGCCGGAGAAAACTTAGAGGTTTAGACTTTGAATATCTTCATTTCCTTGTACTGAATTAATAAATTGCTGCTGCGTCGGGAAAATTACATCTTGCACCCCAAAGTCTTGCCTTTACACTATTTTGACCCCAGGCTTGCAGCTAGAGTGTGGGACCTATTTGTACATTAAAGCTGATGATTGCAAATATTGTTAAAAAAATCTCAACTTGAATGCTCGTCGAACAAATTACTAAATGGTGCATTTTGGAGCAACATGGTGAAATGTCAATTTTAGGATGCAATTGATCGCAAACTATAGGCGTACAAATTGCTACCTTTCATAGATCAGGGAGCGAAAGTTGATTTTCCAAATAATTATGTGCCAACTGTTATTCTCTGTTGACTGTAGTTTTACCACTTACCTATTAGGCAGTTACTCCTCATGTTTTCTAAAATCAAAATCACTCCCAAGTTTGGATTGTTTTGGTGAGCCAAACTTGGACATTGCACATACGTGTTGATTTCTTTCCACTTGAAACTATCAACTGTATTAACTGAAGGAGAGAGTTTTGTGTCACGCGATATATCCGTTATGTACAAGACTTTCTCCAACTAAATGAGGGTTTTTATTGACTTCTTAAGGATGCGTGGACTTCAAGAATTTCAAGGAATTCAAGCTCGTCAAGAAAACTCAGCTCAGCAGCGACACGGCAAGATTTCGATTTGCTCTTCCAACCCCCACCTCGGTTTTGGGACTTCCCGTGGGTCACCAAGTACTTTGCAAGTTCCGTTTTCCTCTCACCTCGACTTCCATTCATCGAGAAGAATGGTCACGGTATAATTTGATCCAAGAAGATTGAATAGTTGAACTTGGCAGGGGAAGGGATGAGCAAGGTCTGGAGGTTATTAGATCATATAATCCTATCACTTCGGATTCTGACTTGGGTTACTTTGAACTAGTCGTAAAGGTACTTCGACAAGTCTTGCCCCATTTCTTTTCTTCCATATCCGGTTTCTCTGTTAATTATCAGCATTTTTCCTTACGAGCAGATGTACCCGAATGGAAGGATGGCCCACCATTTCAGAGAAATGCGAGTAGGTGATTACCTGCCTGTTCGTGGGGGAGTGGTATGTGATCGCTATCAACCGTGCCTTTCTCCACATTGAATGAATTAATATAGGAGTTCGTAAGCAGATAATTCCTCCATTTTTGAAGGGACGGTTCACGTACTCGCCAGGCCAAGTTCGTGCATTCGGTATGCTTGCTGGAGGCTCTGGGATTACCCCGATGTTTCAGGTATAGCTGATGATATAATGAATTATGATTTCATGCCATCTCGATGAGATTGTCTTTGGCTTTTTTCATTGACGCTGGTTTCTTGTTTTTCCTCCAGCTCATCCGAGCCATACTGCAGAACCCAAAAGACAAGACAACCATCCAACTTATTTACGCGAACACTACCCTCGACGACATTCTCTTGAAGGTAGAATATTTCCCCTTTGTTTCATACTGGTCGGGAGGTGCTCATGGTTTGTCGTTAAGTTGTCTTTTGGTGCTTTAGAATTAAGAACGATTATGGTAACCTCTTTCTTTATAGTCGCTTAAATTGACCATCCCTGGATTGATATCTTCTCGGTGGAACGATCAAATGAAACTTAACTGTCACCTTTGGTTGCTGGCTGATAAAAGCTTTTCGTGTGTTGTAAAATTTGAATTTGTGTAGGAGGACATGGATGACTTTGGGACAAAGTTCCCTGACAGATTCAAAGTCTACTACGTCCTGAGCAAGGTACTCGTATATCCACAGCATCGAGTTATGGCAACCCCCTAGATTTACGATCTCATTTAAATGTGTCGCGTCCTTGAAAAATGTTTTCTTTCGTGTTGATCCCCCTTTCTTTCGTTATTTCCAGCCTCCTCAGGGGTGGAATGGAGGTTCTGGCCGTATAACAATGGAAATGATCCAAAGCCATTGTCCGCCTCCGGCTCCAGACACCAAGGTGAATTTGTAATCTCATCTCTATTCTTCGTTTTCATCTTTAGTTTTCCCGTACAGACTAAGAAAATAAGATATATCGCAAAAGAGAGAACGAACCTGTTTGGCTCCTGAGAGTTTCGGGCTGTGGCTCCCCTTGTTTCCGCGAGAATCCATACCCCCAGCTTACCGGGAGATGGATTCCACAGGTGCGCATATATATGAGACCAAAAACGTTAATTACCTGGAGAGAAAAATTGGAAGATCCGGACAATGAACCGAGCATATCCTATATTTGTTTAACGAGGTGGTGAAACACAGCATGTAGAAAAGACTTCTCATATATTCCTACCAAAAAAATGCGAAGTGAAGAGCTTAGTTCGCCTCCAGCTGTGCTCCGATCTTTCCAGCTGCTGTGATTTTTGCAGGTGCTAATTTGCGGGCCACCGGGAATGAACGAGGCAGTGGCTTCCCACCTCGATGGGCTCGGATACACACCGGAAATGCTGTTTGAGTTCTAATTGCAGAACCACAGGAAAGCTTGCAGGAAAACACTCTTCACTATAAATGCCAGCACACTGGATGCCGTGTTTCGATTCCATTCGTTTATTTATGCACACAGAATTCCATAAAATATCGTTATCAAAATATTAATGGGTTATATCAAATTAGATGATGTTGCACTGACCCGGGGATGCTTGCTCCCTATTTGTACTAATTTATATTCTCTTTATTCTGTAAAAGAAATTTCCGCCAGGTGTACAAGAGTCTGAGGTCATATCCAATTCAAAAAAATTAGGTTAGCGCTACACGCTCTTTTATAAATCAGGTTTCTATATTTTATTTGCTCAATGTGTGATAGACTCCTTAATAACGCCCTTATAAGGTAATATATTCATCTTTGACACGCATCCTTAAAAACCTGAAATTAACAAAAAGTCTCGTGTCGGACATTTTTATTCCGATCTTAGGCTATAATCCCACGGGTTTCACACATCTGTTCAACAACTAACCACTAACTGGATATGTTTCTTTCAGTCTTCGACTTATGGATCGTGAGTTCCACACTCTGATATGGCTTGATGTGAAATCATACCGTAACCTACTCTAATATTATGAAAAATTTTCACCTGGTCCATAAAAAGATGTTGGACTCATATCTAACCCACAATTAGTCTCCATTGATACAACAATAGTTGAGTTTCAAGATGCACTGAACTTCGAAATCCGCGAGCAAACCCAATAAACACATAGAATTGGCGTGAAAACAGTGAACCAGCAAAAAGGACGATAGATTTTGTGAATTGCTGCAAAAACTTTAGGAAAATGTCCCATTCATAGTGAATGAGAAGCACTGTTGGTTTAATGAGTCTAAACTGGGAATTAAAGGCCATGAACAGACAACTGAAGATGGAACCGATCATTAATATGGATAGATCGAACAGTTACAATACTTAATAAAGCCGGTTCCCTAAAGGCCGATTAATGTCCTTAACGGTGCCTTTAATACACCTTAAACTGCACAAATGGAATCCTAAAAGATGTGGCCTCAAGCAAGGCCCATAGTCAAACTGAACATTCTGTGATTCTACCGCACTAACTAGTTCATACCCCCTGTGCAAGCGCATAAGGCAGGCATGAGTCATATAATGTGACCAAGAAGTTTACCCCACCTAGGAGCACTTCTCATTTATAAACCACTATTGTAACATCTGGTACTTCACTACAAGATTGACAAACATTTACTGACATAAAATAATTCTGAGTTAAATTGCTTAAATTGCTTTTTAATTGTTCTTTTACAAAAAAATTTGTTCAAATAGGAATTGCTTGTGTATAAGAATAATGGTTGGATTCTATGAGAAAAAAGTAACAAATACATAAATATTGACAATAATAAATGTTCATCCGATTATGATTGGTCAAAATAAAAGAAAGATTGGAAAGGTGAAGAGCAAATATGTTAAAGAGAAAGGGAGAGCGGGTGAAAATAGAAAATAGTTAGAGGTGAAAACTTATCTAGTACTTCTAAAAGAGTTAGTTTTATGACTAGCACTAGTTTATAGGGCTTTTCAAAACTAACAGCATTATATATATCTTTTTACATATTATTTTCATAATACCATGTTTGCCCTTCTCATAACTTTTCTAAACCCTAATTCATTCTCTCTTCTGCTGCCTCCTCACACTCCCCTTCCCCTTGACAATTACGACTTTTTTTCGGTGTACAAAGGAGTATGTAAACTTAAAATTAGTAGAATAATAGAAAATAAAATAAAAATGATAAATTCTATTAGTGAAATTAAATTTAAGACTTCTGAGTCCTGTGATGAAAGCAGTGTCAACTGTATCAAATTTTCTTATCCGTGGAACACGAGTTTTAATCATCCGATAGTCTACTTACAAAAATAATTCCTTACAAAAATTAGTAGTTAGAAAGTGCTAGATTCCAAAATTCATGAACAGGCACCTTGATTGCGCAAGAAAATTTCTCCTGTCATTCTACCTTAATATGTTACATGAGAAAATATATATTAAATTATAATAAATGAACAAATCAGTATTAATTAATCGAACAATTCTCATAATATTTTACTGATTAGAATAATTTAATTGATATTTTCTTACCACATCATTGAGAGCCGGAACTATCAAATAATTTTTCCTTGATCAGTCCACCGGCTCATATTTTAGTTTGACAGCTCCACCACGTGCTGCAATAACTCCGCCTCCTCAAAAAAAAAAAATATTTACTGTTTTTTCGAAGGCAATCTCAACTCTTCGACATTTATTTCCCGGAAATTAATATTTTTTTAATAAATCCTAGAAATTAATAAACTGTTACAGTGATATCGTAGCCCCCCATTAGGAATCTCTGAAAGTAGAGGAGAGAAGGCGAGATGCCGAATCCTTTTATCAGGATAATGAAAAATTATTGCTAATAATAATTGAATTCAGTATTTCTTAATTGTATTTGAATCGAGGTTACGAACGATCTTACTGTATAGTATTCATTTTAATCTTTTCCATTGAACCCCTTTTTCGAAAAAAATATCTGCTCAGGTGATTAATATTAATTTACCCGTTTACCATATTTTAATAGGTATTTTCATCACATTACGTGATGATAAGATATGATCACCTAAAAATTTCTCTCTTTTATGGGTAGAAAAAATTTAATTCCTTCTCCTTTGCGCGAGAAAAAACAAATGGGCATTTCCAAACATAGAATCTGAAATTTGATAATGTCTTGCCGACTTTGACTCCACTTTGCCCAAAAAAATGTAACCAATGATCCATAGGAATAAAATTTGAGATGGGTCTGCATGGCAGTAAATTATTTTGGTTAATAATAATTAAGGTAATTGTTCGGGTGATTCATACCAATTTATTTGTTTGTCATAATTTGGATTGTACTTCTCACGTCACGTGGTAGCATGATAAGATTATTTAAGACTTTCTGGATGGGGAATGATGCATTTTTACAGCTGTTTTGGACGACCGTATATTCAAGCTCCCACCAAGGAAGGGAAAGCTTTATTAAATTCCAACCACTACCAACAATAAAAGGTATTTCCTGTGATTAATAATTAATCCCAGTAATTTGGACATTATAATATTAGATAATTTCTAATTTAATAAAAGCATAGTTCTATCATTGTCTTTTGCCATTATCTTTTGGGTAACTACAAATTGTTTGGTGCGTCCTATGTCACCACTCCAATATAGATATTCATACACACATACATACATATATATATACACACACACATATATCTAATGACTAAATTAAGGGCATCATATGTGAGTTGACCAAGTTTCTCCAATTGTGGAAGGCATGGACATGGGGTCAAAAAAGGAATTTAGATATCTTTTTCTCGATATACAAAAGATGTTGATGTTTCGAGAGGAAAATAAAATGAAGAAGAAATAAGGGGCATGGGGAGGCCCATCGATGATATTCGGATCTGAGACCTTTTGATCTCAGTTCGAGAACGATGCTGATAGATCAAAATCTATTTCTCGAAATAATTTGAAATATTGAATATGAATCAATTACGCTCAACAATGAGATGGAACAATAGTATCAATAGATCCCACATCGATCAAATTAAAAAATAATATTAGGTATTGTCGACATCACATGATTATTTAGATTTTTTTAGGTGAAAATGGTCCGGTCTCCGATAAGATCCACTAATAATAATATAACATATGAACGTCTGATTACAATAATTTCTGATGTAAACCCGACTCGTCTCCCCACTGATACAAACCTGCAAATCTAAAAGTCTCATCCCGGCCCAGTTGCGGATTTAGTTTAGCAAAACAAGTAAACACGTACCAGGGTGCCTGTAAATGGGTGTTGATGAGGGGGCAGTGTGAGTTGTCTAAATCAATGGAAGGTGCTTTGTCATTTATTGGAATTGGGAGTGTGAATAGGTCTAGGGTGCCGTATCTCTACGCGGCTCTTAATGAAATTCGGATAAATTAATGAGGCTAGGAAATTGAAGGATCGGTGGGAATCGTTTTCGATTCTAGTTCCATGCAAAGGTGCTCGAATTTGATTACATAGCAAATTCTTTGGCGTAGTTTACTTTAATCGTTTAATATTATCTCGTTTAAACTCTAATTTTCGAGTCATTTGCACTATTGTATTGTTTGCTCTGTAAACTTTTTATTTGATATGATAATTATGGATAGATAATGAGTTGAAATATCAATATTTAGAAGAGGTAACTATAATTTAGAAGAAGCTATACTCTATCAAAATCTAATAAAATAATGAATAAATTAACTATCAAAACATGACATTTGATTAAAATTCTTATGTCACAATCTTAAAAACATATAAGAAATTATCACGTATTTTTTTTTTTTTAGATGTCATGGACCTAACTCTTAAATTTGTTGTTAAATGCTTATGTGACTGATAATTTTTATTATTTATTACCGATGTATCATTTTTATTTACACGTAGATGGTGAAATAGGAAACTTCAACAAAATAAGATCAGATTTATTATTATTATTATAAGGAGTCAACAAAACATGCAATGTCATCAATAAAAATACAACTTAAGCAACCCATGTGAAATGAAGAATTTTAACGAAATTAACTTTCTGATATTTCGTCAAAAAGCTGAAAGCATAATAATTTCTTGTAGCTTTAAAGGTCGTGACATGGTAGGAAATTTCGTGAAATCTCATGGTTTTTCGTACAATTTACCCTAAATAATTAGGTTAAATTATTAACAAACATGAAAATATCTCAAGACCATCGTTTAGTAGCAAGGAAACCATGAAATGATGTTGGTGTAACTCTGTGTTAATAGAGGCAAGATGAAAAAATATTAACGGATTATATAGGGTAAGTAAGGGTCTTCTTACTTCACAGGTTATGGGTTCGATCACTCGGGACACAAATCCGTTAGAATTTATCATAACTTACCTGACACACATAATTTGTAGGCTACTGTGTGTGCTTGGAGAAAGATGTGTCACGACCACCGTTAGTCAGGCCTGAAAAGCAATCGGATACATCGGTTATAAAAAAAAAAAGATCAAAAATTTAAGAATCGGTTTATATAAGGTAGAGTTTGATTTACCTTGGGAAACATAAAACACTTGGACCGGTCAATCCTCTTTGAGATACAATTTGTATTGAGAGGAATATCTTTCCGCTTATCGAATCTGATTTCTCCAAAGCACATGAATTTGAAAAACTACTCATTTTTCAAACGTTTGTTACCTGACCGTTCAAACCTTCAGATTTTTGAAAGAGAGGTGGGTCGACGAGGGCTTTATATTTCTCGGAATTAAAATATTTATTTTATTTAAATATTTGAAATGTACATTCAAGAGGGTATTTTGGTCTTTTCAGACTCAGTTTTGTGGGGCAAAAGACGTTCACACAAAATCCCGATTAAAAACTAGCTCAGGTACAGATCCATAAAATCTCTTTAAGGGTTAAACTTAATGGAAGGGGAATATGACAATTATAAGGGAGTGAAATAAGATAATCCAATTAAAAATAATGAAAATGAGCTGAATATATAGATAATTTCAAGGATTTTTTGGCAGATTGCCACCCGGCCGCTCTCTTGAATCCATCCCTAAAGTACCCGTCAATGTTCAAGTCGATCGACCGGAAGAATTTAGGGAGTTTGAGAAGTATGGGGAGGCAAAGGTTGTTAGAGAGCACTACAAAACAACTAACGATCAAATAGAACAAAAGATGGAATGGAACTCAATGTGAGCAAGACAGTCCCAAAGGCATCTTCTTCTTCTTCTCTGTTCTTCTTGTAAGACTTTAATTAAGCGGGACGAGCGTGAGGAGAAGATTAATATATATAAATACATGTTGATCAAAGGATTGAACGCATGTGAGTGAGAAATAATCTTTTATTAGTCGACTTAATGAGGAATGTGGAAATAAAATATATAATGGGCCGTAACTGATATTAATCTCATATTAAAATAAAAGTGTCAAATGACGATCTCGTCCTGGAATCTACGCTCAACACTAACTTCGCCCTTTTTTTTTTTTATTTTGTATATCAGTATCGTCCCGTCGAACATCAATTTTATCATCTTATATATCAATTTCGTACTTCTACACATCAATTTTACCCTTAATTTATCAATTCAGTCCTTCTATACATCACCTCTAGTGTTCGGTATATCAACATGATCCCCGATGCATCATCCTTCTGTACATTAATATCATCCTCAATACATCAATTTCATCCTTATACGCGTTAATTTTGTTCTTGGTGCATAAATTTCATCATTCTCTGTATAATCATGTTCATCCTTTCGTAATATGCTTCATCAATCGCTGATGAAAATGTTGAAAAAATTTCAATTCAGTCATTCCATTAAACTCCTTCTAGAGATTTCAATTTTGACCTCGCAATTCATACTTTTTGACTTTTTCCTTCTTATTTAAATTCATATTTATTAGTTTTTTCTTCCCTCACAGTTCGGATTAACTCTTCATCTTCTATGTTGAGTGGGAAAACATCTCCCATGAAAATCGCGGAACTCTTAATCTTTATCATTAGTTTTTTCCCCGCAATAACTGAGGTATCCGAGCGCCTTTCAATCCCGACTAGCGATGGTTACGACACTTCCTTCTCGAGGCATACGCAATAACCCGCAAACTACTTGTGCTAGGTAAGTTAGGATAAATTCTGACGGGCTCATGTCCTTGAGGGGCCGAACTCTTCACCTGGGAAGTAAGGAAACACTTAATTACCATCCGGGCTGCCCGGGAGGCATCTTTATCATTGGTTAATGATAATGATACAAGGTATCTGATAAATAGCCTTTCGAGAGTGAGAAATTCTTAAATGATCTTACATTATCGCATGATATAAGAGAATACTAATTAGATTATGATAAATGAGCAAATTAATATTAATAATCCGAGTAGTTGACTTAATTATTACTACTGATTATAGTAATTTAATTAGTTTTTTCTCACCTCACATCAGTCAATGTGAGGCAGGACTGTCTCAGATTTTTTATCTTGAGAATGCATATGAAATTCACCTATACTTCGAGCACGGTCTAGTGCATGAACATGTTGAGGCCACTGTAGAGCAGATCCGATAGCAAGAAAAATTGGTTGAAAAACATCGTGAACATTTTATGGTACAAGAGGAAGGTGTTGAAAAGTATCACAGACTTATAGTCTTAGCTGGAGCATTTTACGTCGTATCAGAGCATGTTTTATGTGGGCTCATACCACGCGAGATCCGAGTGGCCAGTTTAGCCTGAGAACGGAAGGGAATGACCACTATGTTGGTAGTCTGTCGCCTTGGCCTGAGATCGGAAGTATAAATGCCCGGCTCAAGTTCAGTCATTGAGAGCAGACGAGTGTTGAGGAAGCCAATTATATATCGGGTAAATAAGATATTGAAACTTAAACTTTTGGGTTAAATATGAGTCCAACCTTTTCTGAAGAACTATGTGAAAATATCAACCTACGTCACAAGTGATTGGATGCTGTCCAACAAAAAAAGTTTAAGTTTTGATTTCTCATTCGCCCAGCATGGGATTAACTTTATCAACACAGGAAGCAGCAGGGATGATGACGACTCTGTAGAGTATAACACATAAAAATGGGTTCTGTGTGAAAAAAAAGAGAGAGTAAAATAACCATGCTGACAATTTTTTTGCTTTTTTGAAGAAGTGTGTATAGGAAAAATAGAAAATAAATGTGGGTCAAAGGATCAAACTAACGAAAGTAAAAGATAATTTCCATTGAACGAACTAATAATTATAATAATTAATTTTTCTATTTATAATTTTATTTGCTAAACAGAAAGGAGAAATGGGAAATAAAAGATATTATGTATAATGTCTTTGATGCCTAAGCCGAATGTATACCCAGAATGTAACTTAGGTTCGGTTCGGTTTGTTATAAAGTGCATTGTAATCTTATATTATATTACGGTTTATACCACAAATTACAGTGTTCGGTTATAAAGTTAACTGTAATATGAAATTACATTTGTTAAAACTTTACAGTGTGCTTCGTAAAGACGTTACATCCAAAACATGCAGCATTATATCAATTTTATAACTATTTTACCTATCTTTCCAAAATCTTATAATCAACTTTACATTTTTTCAAATACTGCAATATCAAATTTCAATCCATTTTTCAAGAAAATCTTATATCATTTTAAATTTTCATGTGATCTTAACTTTCCTTATAATTCAATAATGCTCGAATCAGACACCCATAGTACCAGTAGTAGTAGATCCTCAATCGGTCCTGATTCAGACTTCTAATTTTCAAATTGCACCATTTCCTTTTTCTCCTTTTTTCTTTTAGAAAAGTTCATGGAGGGATTCTTTTCTTGATGCCTTTACCAGTGGCACCATTGCTGGCCGGCGAGGTCGAGGAGAGCAACAACCGCAAGCAAACGACACGACCCGCAGCTGCAAATTTGAAGAGTACGCAGCTCAGTTTTCCGCTCCAAAATCGCTGATAGTGACGATGAAATTGGGCTTCAACCTGACGTCGATGGTGTTGACGGAGCTGCCTTCCTTGGAGGTCCTCTTCTCCGGCGGCCGGGTGGTGGGAGTCGTGGTGGCTCTGCTTGCCGTCTGCTCCTCGGCTGGTTACTTTTATTATCGGCGGAGAAAACATAAAGGTTAGAACTTTGTCGACTGTAGTTCTACCATTTACCTATTAGGCAGTTACTCCTCATGTTTTCGAAAATTAAAATCATTCCCAAGTTTGGATTGTTTTACTGAGCCAAACTCAAGTTGAAGCTAGGGTGTTCGGGTCCAAGTGTCTTGCAATTTTTCATGATACTTAAACCCTACCTTATATAATATCAGTCCCTAACTTTTAGATTCTAATTCTACCTTATTGAATCTTGGAAATAAGCATTACCTGAAACCTGATGGTTATGAAATCGATTCGGGATCATCTTGCATCTAGATTTGTGTTTGCGTCTAGCTTTGTTGTTGAGGCAGGAGGGGGCGAGAAAAGGGAAAGTACTAGTGCGTTAAGATACCATATGTTCTAAATACCATGTTAGAACCTGTTTATTATTTTTTATCTCTAAAATATAGATTGCTTCAATATTTGTCATGATTATTACTATTTCATATAATTTTTATTATCATAATAAAATATGTGTGGTTTTAAGTATATTTTCATTATATTTAAATACGATTTATTACCATTTTTTAAGTTATAATGATACTTAAATATGAAAAATTCATCAAATATGCGTAACTATTATGTCAAATAAAATTTAATTGAGTTATAAATACAACGATTTAAATTATTTGTTAATTAGAGTTCAAATAAGAAAATTACAAACAATTATAATTAACATTGTAAATAAGTTAACATGTTCTAGTTCCTATTCCGAGTACCTTGTGTGCTGGAACCGGAGTTAACCCATTCCTTCATTCGTTACCCGAAATCCGCCATATTTTCACTGAGATCTACGGTAGGTTCTTACTTGTTCCGGATCTGTCTTATAACCGTGCACACCTCTAGTTGAAGATGTGTGGCTATTCATATTCGATTGTCTGGGTCAGTACGCGAACCAGCCGAATATTTCAACTTAAAACTAGCAATTGAAGTGTGTTTGGTTGACTCCTTAAGCTTGCTTGGACCCCAAGAATTTCAAGGAATTCAAGCTCGTCAAGAAAACTCAGCTTAGCAGCAACACAGCTAGATTTCGCTTTGCTCTTCCAACCCACAACTCGGTTCTGGGACTTCCCGTGGGGCAGCATGTAGTTTGCAGGTTCGATTTTCCTCTTACCTCGATTTCCATTCATCGAGAAGAATGGTTACCGTATAGTTTGATCAAGAAGATTGAATCCTTGAACTTGGCAGGGGAAGGGATGGGCAAGGTCTGGAGGTTACTAGACCTTATACTCCTATCACTTTGGATTTTGACTTGGGCTACTTTGAACTAGTCGTAAAGGTACTTGGAGAAGTCTTCCTCCATTTCTTTTCTTCCAGACCTGGTTTATCTACTACTATCTTGTTCTCTGTATGAGCAGATGTACCCGAAAGGAAGAATGTCCCACCATTTCAGAGAAATGCGAGTAGGTGATTACCTGCTTGTTCGTGGGCCAGTGGTACGTGATCGCTATCGGCATTTCTTCACATAGAATGAATTAATACCGAAGTTTATAAGCATATTGTGCTTCTGCTCTTGAAGGGAGGGTTCAGGTACTCGCCAGGCCAAACTCGTGCATTCGGTATGCTTGCTGGAGGCTCTGGGATAACCCCGATGTTTCAGGTATACCTTACGGTATAATCAACTGTGATTTCATGCCATCTCGATCAGATAGTGTTTGGTTATTTATTTATTTATTTATTTTCTTGATATTGGTTTCTTGTCTTCCTCCAGCTCGTTCGAGCCATACTGCAGAACCCAAAAGACAAGACAGCCATCCATCTTATTTATGCAAACACCACATACGATGACATTCTCTTGAAGGTAGAATATTTCCCCTTTGTTTCATACAGATCGGAAGGTGCTCATGTTTAGTCACTAAGTTTCGTTTTGGTGCTTTTTAGGATTAAGAACGATTATGGCAACCCCTCTTTCTTTCTGGCCGGTTGAATTGACTATCTCTGGCTGGATATTCTCTCAATGAAACGGTCAAATCGAACTTAACTGTCACCTTTGGTTGCTGGCTGATAAAAGCTTTTCGTGCGTTGTAAAATTGGAATTTGTGTAGGAGGACATGGATGACTTTGCAACAAAGTTCCCCGACAGATTCAGAGTCTACTACGTCCTGAGTAAGGTACTCGTATGTCCACAACATCGAGTTGTAGCAACTCCGTAGATTTAGGATCTCATTGAATGTGTCGCTTCCTCGACAAATGTTTCCTTTCGTGCTGATTCTCCTTTCTTTCGTTATTTCCAGCCTCCTGAGGGTTGGAATGGAGGTGCTGGCCATATAACAAAGGAGATGATCCAAAACCATTGTCCGCCTCCAGCTTCAGACATCAAGGTTAGATTGTAATTCGTTTTCGGCCTCTCTAATTTTCCCCGTAAAAACTAAGAAAGCAAGATATATCGCAAAAGAGAGAATGAGCCCCTTCGGCTCCCGAGAGTTTTGGGTTGTGGCTCCCCTTGTTTCCCCGAGAATCCATTGCCTCGGCTTACAGAGAGATGGACTCCGCAAATAAGATAGAAAACGTTAATTGCCCCGAAAAAAATTTCAAGATCCGGGCAATGAACCGAGCATGTCCTATATTTGTTTAACGAGGCGGTGAACCCGGTCAGCTTCACGAAGTCTTGTACCTATCTAGATAGATACTCTTGAAACATTCATAATTGTACAGGTGATCATTATGGGAGAGACAGAGACAATGACGGTTGAAACACATGTAGAAAAGACCTCTGATATATTATTCCTAACAAAAAAAAATGCAAAGCGAAGAACTTAATTCGCATCTGGCTGTACTCTGATCTTCCGAGGCCGTGATTTTTGCAGGTGCTAAGGTGCGGGCCACCCGGTTTCAACAAGGCAATGGCTGCCCACCTCGATGCACTCGGATACACACCGCAAATGCAGTTCGAGTTCTAATTGCAAAACTGTAGTAAAAGCTTGTACGGAAACACTCTTCAGTATCAATAGCGGCGCACTGGCAACCGTATTTCGATTCGATTTCATTAATTTATGCAGATAGAACTGCATATCATATCATTGTCAGGATACTAATGGGTTACATTAAATTAGATAATGTTGCACTGATACGGGAATCTTGCACGCTACTTGTACTAATTTACATTCTTTCGATTCAACTAAAAAGTGTATTAATTGTTTTTCATAAGATAAGACAGTTCAATCTCCTTGTGCCACTTAAGGCAGAGTCCCCCAGACAGATTGGCTGCTGCACCTATGGAGAGAATTCTGTCAAACTTGCATAGCTTAGTCTGTTTTTGGCAACAATCACATGTGGATGAGATAAGAGTACACATAATTCTAGGTTCATAATAGAATCGTATATCACCACTTAATAGTTCAGGTCAAAAACACAGTCTCTTATAAGATCTACTAACAATAGCATAACATATGAGTATTGATCATGGCAATTTCTAACATAAATCCAAATTCATCTCCAATAGTCTCATCTAAATTTTTTACTGAAGGAGAGAGTCTTCTGTATAACACCACATAAGTACTGTTACATAATACATCTGTTACGAAAGATGCTCTCCAAGGAGAAACCCTTGCATGTAACGGTATAAAAAATTTAACTTATTTTAAATATTTTCATTGGTTGGTATTATTATGTAAGCTATTTTCAACTACTATTACATGATGACACCGTTACACACGAGACTGTCTCCACTTTATGGGGAGAGCATTCGATGCTAGACAGAGAAGGAAAATCAATTCATAACTGAAGATCCAATTGAAGCATTTTGTTTCCTCTAACTAGACAGAGATTTCTAGAAAGGATTATTCAATTTGTTTGACATTTAGCTAGCTAGTTCATAATTTGTTTAATTTGAATGAAAAATGCAAATGCTGAAAGCTAAGAAATGGACAACATCGTACATCTGTCATTGTACCTCAATTGTTTTGGCTCATTGTTTGGTTTGTTGTAAAGTGCAGTATAATATCATATTACAACTACGCTTTATATCACTGATTATTGTGCTTAGTCATAAAATGAACCGTTCTAAACAGACAAGTAAACAGGTGCCAGGATGCTCGAGTCCAAATCAATGGAAGGTGTTTTGTCATTTATTGAGTTTATAAGTGTCAATAGTACAGAGTCCAGAATCTGCACGTGATCTTAATGAAATTTAGGTAAATTAATAAGGGGTCAGGAAATAGAAGGACCGGTGAGAAAGTTTCAGATTATAGTTTCATAATCTTTTTACATAGTTAACTTTAACAGTTCATAATTTTCTTATTTAAACTATAATTTTTGAATCGTTTGAGTTGTGTTATTCGCTCAATGGACTTTTTGTCTAACATGGTAACCACACGTACGTGGACATGCGGTGAGTTGATCATATCAATAATATCGCAATAATTTAGAACTTAATACTCAAAGATACTGAAAATATGTGTAAATTTAATTATAATATAATAAATTTTGATAAAATAACTATGCCAAATTAATTAAAAAAATGTATGGAAATATCTAAGCTCTATATACAGTAGCAAAGAATTAAAATATCTATTTTATTTAATATTTGAAATAAACATATTTAAGAGGATATTTTTGTCTTTTCAGATTCAGTTTTGTTGGACAAAAGACATTCACCTGAAATCCCGATTAAAATCACCACAGGTACACATCCAAAAAATCTCATATTCATCCTTTTGTAATATATTTCATCGGCCATTGATGAAAATCTTGAAAATTTTCCATTTAGTCATTCCATCTCAAACTCTTTCTAGAGTGGGAGAAAAATTTAAATAGCACTGTTTGGGGAGGAGTTTTTTAGAATAGCACCAATTTGTAAATAGTTGAAAAAATAGCACAATTATAAATTACATTTTAATAACTTTTGTAAAAATTCCCACACTACCCTCCACATTTCTAACTCTAATTTATCCCTTCTTCCTCCATTGTGCCATCTCCTTTGTCTGCTCTCTTCTTCATTGCTCTTCTTCTCTTCCTTCTCTCCTCCAAGCAACCAGCCCGAAGCACCCATCCCCAAGCCCGAGCCCGTCCCAGAGCCCGAGCCAACCCCCGAGCACCTGCGCTGCTACCCGAGCCCCTAGGTCGAGCATGCTAAGCTAGAGCCCCCAAGACGAACACTCAAGCCCAGCCACCGACCCTGAGCCCCTGAGCTAGTGCCCAAGCCTTGGAGCTCTCGAGCTCAAGCCGGTGCCCAAGCCTTGGAGCTCCCGAGCTCAAGCCGGTGCCCAAGCCTTGGAGCTCCCGAGCTCAAGCTGCTGCCCCGAGGTCCCGATCTGCTGCCCTGAGCCCCCGATCTATTGACCCAAGCCCCCAAGCTGCTTCTTAAAGTTGTTGCCTTTTCCGCCATTGTTCCCGGCCTAGATCTCATTGATTTTGGTTGAATTAGTTGGCAGATTCATACTTAGGTTGGATTAGATTTTTGTGTGTGAGCATAATGTTTGATTTAGGGTTTACCGGGAAATATTTATACTATATAGGGACTCATTTATAGTTTATTGGGACCTACTTATAATTTACTGTGACCTATTAAACTACACTAGGACCTATTTATAATTTATCGTGCCCTATTTATAGTTTACCAGGACCTATTTATATTACATCAGTACCTATTTGTAGTTTACCGGAACCCATTTATACTATGTCGAGACCTATTTCACTATGTTGGAACCTATTTATGCTATGCATCGGGACCATTAGATTCACACTTTAGTTTTGGTTTACTGGGATCTATTTATACTATTCCGGTACCTATTTGTATTGTATTGTAATGTAGTGAATATTACATTTATATTTATATTAATTGAGCCACTAATTGCAACTTGTTCTAGTAATTGCATGGAAATCTCCTTAAAAAACTACTTTCTTTTGGTCATCTCCGAGGCAATGCAATTAAATTATGACAGTTGAAATCATTAACAAGGTAGCAACAATAATTGACAGGAGAGCTTCCCATTTATTACCATAATTCTCTTTATCAAGGACACGAGTTAGGAAGAAGTGCAGATACTGTGGGTTGTATGTTCATCCATCATCCAATTGGACATAAATCAAACAAGACCTATTTAACTAAGAAGGAAAATATAACTCATCACAACATCTAACTAATGCATTGTTCTTCAGGGACTATTCAACTCTTATCGGGACCTATTCAACTAAGAAGAAAAATAGAACTCATCACAACAATGCCTTAGTTAGATGTGATGAATAGGTTCTGATAAGAGACGAATAGGTTCTGATAAGACACAAATAGGTCCCGAAGAATAATATCTTAGTTATATGTTATAAGAAACTCTATTTTCCTTCTCAATTAAATAGGTCACGATAAAGAGATGCATAGGTTCGGAAAAATAATATCCCGAAGAATAATATCTTAGTCAGATGTGATGAGAAACTCTATTTTCATTCTTAGTTAAATAGGTCCCGGTAAGAGATAAATAGATTCCAAAGAACAATGACTTAGTTAGATGTGATGAGAAACTTTATTTTCGTTCTCACTTAAATAGGTCCCGGTATGAGATGAATAGATCCCGGCAAGAGATAAATAAGTTCTAGTAAAAGATAAATAGGTCCCAAGAACAATGTCTTAGTCAGATGTAATGAGAAACTCTATTTTTCTTCTCAGTTAAATAGATTCCGGAAAGAGATAAATAAATTCCCAAGAACAATAACTTAATCAAATATGATGAGAAACTTTATTTTCCTTCTCAGTTAAATAGACATGATATGAGATGAATAGGTCCCGATATGAGATGAATAAGTTCCAATAAAAGATAAATATGTTTCAGTAAAAGATAAATAGGTCCTCAAGAATAATACTTTAGTCAGATGTAATAAGGAATTCTATTTTCCTTATCAGTTAAATAGTCCCGATAAGAGATAAATAGGTCTCGCAGAACAATGTCTTAGTCAGAGGTGATGAGAAACTCTATTTTTCTTCTCAATTAAATTGATTCTGGTATGAAATGAATAGATCTCGATAAGAGATAAATAGACCCCAGTAACAGATAAATAGGTCACAAAGAATAATGCCTTAGTCGGATTGGTGAAGAACTCCTTCTTAGTTAAATAGATTTCGATAAGATATGAATAGGTCCTGGTAAGAGACATTATGTTCTCTACAAACATTTTTTTTATTTGAGTGAGCGAGCGACCAAGAGAGCGATCATATGAAGAGAAAACAAGCTGGTTACTCTTCATAATATAAGGAGCAGTTCAGCTCAGCACCAGGGAGGGAGGGAGGGAGGGAGGAACAGCTTAGCTCAGCACCGGAGGAGGGAGGAGCAGCTCTGCTCGGCTCGGCACCGGGGGAGGTAGTAGCTTGGCTTGGCACCGGGGGAGGTAGTGGCTTGACTTGGCACCTGAGGATGGAGAAGCAGCTCAGCTTGGCACCGGGGAGGGAGGACTAGCTCCGCTCTCCACCGGGGGAGGGAGGAGTAGCTCGGGCATGGACGATGGCAGTAGAGGTAGACAGCACCGGGGGAGGAGCTCGGCTTGGCATCGGGGGAGGAAGGAGTAGCGGGTGGCAGTAAGCACAGGCGGTGGACTTCGGTTGGGAGGGAGGGAGGGAAGGAGAAGGAGAGAGAGTTTTTGGGAGGGAAAGATGTGAAATAGAAGAAGGGAAAGAGAATTTGAAAGAGGAAAATGGTAAATAAAGGGGAAAGCATGATAGTTTGCACAATTTGCTGTTATTTCTAGGATTCATTACAATTTAGTGCCATTTATATAAGGGAGAAAAGGAGGAGTGCTACTTTTCATGGTGAATACTTCTAGAAATTTCAATTTCGAACTTACACCATTCTTTTTTGAATTTTTCCTACCCTTTTTTCCTTTTTATTTAGGGATAATTATATTGATAGTACAAATTTTTTTTGAAATGTTTCATATTAGAACAAAACCTTTATTTGTCGCATTTCAATAAAAAAACCTTTCAATGCCACTTTGGTACATTCCGTAACTTCACACCGACAACGTTAAGCTCCACTGACATGGCGATCTGAGGTGGACGCCACATATGCTTACTTGCTGATTTGGCTTAACCATATAATATTTTAAATAAAATGAAATAAAAAATTTAAAAAAATGTACAAATATATTAATTTTTAAAAAAAGTTAAATTTTTTAAAAAAAATTAATTTTTTTTGAAAACATAGAAAAAGTAAAAAATTTTAAAAATATAAATAAAAGTTTTAAGAAGCTAAAAATTGCAGGAAAGTTTTAAAAATATGTAGAAAACTATTAAAAATTCAACAAAATAATTTTTTTAAAAAAGTAGAAAAATAGTAAAAATTTAGAAAAATATTAATAAAATTTTAAAAATTAAAAATAATATAAAATATAAAAAATTCTTTACAACTTATTAAAAATTTAGAATTAAAAAAATTTAAATATTTCATATAAATATAAAAAAATTAAAATTTTTTATAAAGCATATAAAAAATGAATTTTTTTAATATGTTTGGTACAACTTACTTTTATTATGTATCTTTATATCTTATTTGTAATAAAAAAATAATTCAATTTAAAACCCTAACCCCTTTTATCTTCTTCCTCCTTACCTTCCAATCAAGAAAAAAATTCTCTTCATTTATTATTATATTGAAGAAGGAAGGTATTTTTTATCTCACTTTTGAGATTCTAAAACTACCTTGATAAGTAAACAAAAAAATTAACTACTCTCTAATTTTTTCTAATTATAGATTTTATTTTTTATTCATGATAAATTATATAAAATTTAAAAGTGGTATAAAAATTAATAAAAATATTACAAAATATACAATAAAAATACAATTTAATAATCAACTACATATTTAATAATTTCATGCATAGCACAGGTCTCGGTCTAGTCTATTATTTTATTAGAGGAATGATATAGTTTTAATCTCACTTTTGATATTCCAAATCTGTCATTCTCTTCAATTCAACTATGAACTTTGAAAGATGATTATATTGTCCTATCTGCCCTTTTTTTATGCTAATGACTACTATTCCTTCCATCTTCCCCTCTCCCCGCCATCTTCCATCTTCAGAAAACCTGATAATGTCCTTCTCTTCTTCCTACCTTCAGTTTGCCTTCGGTTGTGGTGACATCTTCAATGCTCGATTATACTTTTCAAACTCTATTGTTTGCCATCAATTTACTCATATCAACAAATTTTCTATTCACTTCCATACTCGATAGTACTTTCCGTACAGAGCACGGGTGGTGTGCTAGTATTTATCCACCGGTCTTTCCTTCCCCACTGGTCGCATAACTCTTCATCTTCTACGTTACATGGGAAAACATGTCCCATGAAATTGCATGTGGCTTCATCTTTATCATTGGTTAATGACAAAGATACAATGTATTTGATAAATAGCCTTAAGATTGACAAAATTATCAGACGATCCTATCTCACTGCATAATATGAGAAAATATTAATCAGATTGTGACAAAGAAGCAAATAAATGTTAATTACCCTAGATAGTTTACCTTAATTATCATTGAGCAGAAGAATTTATTTAGTTGTCTCTTGCAATATTAATGTGATGTGGAATCATCTTAGTTTTTTTTTTTGGCTTTCTTGAAGAAGTGTATAGAAAAAATAAAAAACTAAGTGATGGTCACAGGATCCAACTCACATAAGTAAAAAGATAATTTTCCGTTCAACAATCTAATGGTCATAATAATTCATTTTACTATTTACAATGTTATGGGCTAAATAGAAGAGGGAATAAAAAATAAAAGATATTACGTACCTAATCGAAACCTAAATGTATACCTAGAATCTAACTTATGCACTGTTTGGCATGATGGAAAGTGTGGTACAATATCAAATTATACTGTAATTTACATTGTAATGTCATATTACATGAACTTTAATTTATAATTTGTTTGATTGTAAAATTTACTGTAATATGAAATTATATCAGTTAAAATTTTGTAATATAGTTGGTAAAGACATTACATCCAAAATATGTAGTGTTATCATGTCATAGCAACTTTACAATCTTTTTATCTACCACCAAAATTTTACAATCGACTTTACATTATTTCAAGTATTAGGATCTTAAATTTCAATCCATATTCCAAGAAAATTTTACAATACTTGAACCTATCACTCATAATAATAATAATAATAATAATAATAACAATAATAATAATAATAATAATAATAATAATAATATCCTTAATTGGTCCTCACTCGCACGTCTAATTTTCAAATGGCATCATGTCCTTTCTCTGCTTTTCTTTTAGGAAAAGTTCATGGAGGAATACTTTTCTTGATGCTTTTACCGATGGCGCCATTACGTGCTGACGAGGAGAGCTACAACTGCCAATCAAACGACACGGCCCGCAGCTATAAATTTGCCGAGGACGTAGCTCGGTTCTCCACTCCAAGACAGCTGACAGCGACGGTGAAATTAGGCTTTAACCTGACGGCGATGGGTTTGACGGAGCTGTCGTCCATGCAGGTCCTCTTCTCCAGTGATCGGGTGGTGGGAGTCGCGGCGGCCCTGCTCGCCATCTGCTCCTCGGCTGGTTACTTTTATTATCGCCGGAGAAAACTTAGAGGTCTAGACTTTGAATATCTTCATTTCCTTGTACTGAATTAATAAATTGCTGCTGCGTCGGGAAAATTACATCTTGCACCCCAAAGTCTTGCCTTTACACTATTTTGACCCCAGGCTTGCAGCTAGAGTGTGGGACCTATTTGTACATTAAAGCTGATGATTGCAAATATTGTTAAAAAAATCTCAACTTGAATGCTCGTCGAACAAATTACTAAATGGTGCATTTTGGAGCAACATGGTGACATGTCAATTTTAGGATGCAATTGATCGCAGACTATAGGCGTACAAATTGCTACCTTTCATAGATCAGGGAGCGAAAGTTGATTTTCCAAATAATTATGTGCCAACTGTTATTCTCTGTTGACTGTAGTTTTACCACTTACCTATTAGGCAGTTACTCCTCATGTTTTCTAAAATCAAAATCACTCCCAAGTTTGGATTGTTTTGGTGAGCCAAACTTGGACATTGCACATACGTGTTGATTTCTTTCCACTTGAAACTATCAACTGTATTAACTGAAGGAGAGAGTTTTGTGTCACGTGATATATCCGTTATGTACAAGACTTTCTCCAACTAAATGAGGGTTTTTATTGACTTCTTAAGGATGCGTGGACTTCAAGAATTTCAAGGAATTCAAGCTCGTCAAGAAAACTCAGCTCAGCAGCGACACGGCAAGATTTCGATTTGCTCTTCCAACCCCCACCTCAGTTTTGGGACTTCCCGTGGGTCACCAAGTACTTTGCAAGTTCCGTTTTCCTCTCACCTCGACTTCCATTCATCGAGAAGAATGGTCACGGTATAATTTGATCCAAGAAGATTGAATAGTTGAACTTGGCAGGGGAAGGGATGAGCAAGGTCTGGAGGTTATTAGATCATATAATCCTATCACTTCGGATTCTGACTTGGGTTACTTTGAACTAGTCGTAAAGGTACTTCGACAAGTCTTGCCCCATTTCTTTTCTTCCATATCCGGTTTCTCTGTTAATTATCAGCATTTTTCCTTATGAGCAGATGTACCCGAATGGAAGGATGGCCCACCATTTCAGAGAAATGCGAGTAGGTGATTACCTGCCTGTTCGTGGGGGAGTGGTATGTGATCGCTATCAACCGTGCCTTTCTCCACATTGAATGAATTAATATAGGAGTTCGTAAGCAGATAATTCCTCCATTTTTGAAGGGACGGTTCACGTACTCGCCAGGCCAAGTTCGTGCATTCGGTATGCTTGCTGGAGGCTCTGGGATTACCCCGATGTTTCAGGTATAGCTGATGATATAATGAATTATGATTTCATGCCATCTCGATGAGATTGTCTTTGGCTTTTTTCATTGACGCTGGTGTCCTGTTTTTCCTCCAGCTCATCCGAGCCATACTGCAGAACCCAAAAGACAAGACAACCATCCAACTTATTTACGCGAACACTACCCTTGACGACATTCTCTTGAAGGTAGAATATTTCCCCTTTGTTTCATACTGGTCGGGAGGTGCTCATGGTTTGTCGTTAAGTTGTCTTTTGGTGCTTTAGAATTAAGAACGATTATGGTAACCTCTTTCTTTATAGTCGCTTAAATTGACCATCCCTGGATTGATATCTTCTCGGTGGAACGATCAAATGAAACTTAACTGTCACCTTTGGTTGCTGGCTGATAAAAGCTTTTCGTGTGTTGTAAAATTTGAATTTGTGTAGGAGGACATGGATGACTTTGGGACAAAGTTCCCTGACAGATTCAAAGTCTACTACGTCCTGAGCAAGGTACTCGTATATCCACAGCATCGAGTTATGGCAACCCCCTAGATTTACGATCTCATTTAAATGTGTCGCGTCCTTGAAAAATGTTTTCTTTCGTGTTGATCCCCCTTTCTTTCGTTATTTCCAGCCTCCTCAGGGGTGGAATGGAGGTTCTGGCCGTATAACAATGGAAATGATCCAAAGCCATTGTCCGCCTCCGGCTCCAGACACCAAGGTGAATTTGTAATCTCATCTCTATTCTTCGTTTTCATCTTTAGTTTTCCCGTACAGACTAAGAAAATAAGATATATCGCAAAAGAGAGAACGAACCTGTTTGGCTCCTGAGAGTTTCGGGCTGTGGCTCCCCTTGTTTCCGCGAGAATCCATACCCCCAGCTTACCGGGAGATGGATTCCACAGGTGCGCATATATATGAGACCAAAAACGTTAATTACCTGGAGAAAAAATTGGAAGATCCGGACAATGAACCGAGCATATCCTATATTTGTTTAACGAGGTGGTGAAACACAGCATGTAGAAAAGACTTCTCATATATTCCTACCAAAAAAATGCGAAGTGAAGAGCTTAGTTCGCCTCCAGCTGTGCTCCGATCTTTCCAGCTGCTGTGATTTTTGCAGGTGCTAATTTGCGGGCCACCGGGAATGAACGAGGCAGTGGCTTCCCACCTCGATGGGCTCGGATACACACCGGAAATGCTGTTTGAGTTCTAATTGCAGAACCACAGGAAAGCTTGCAGGAAAACACTCTTCACTATAAATGCCAGCACACTGGATGCCGTGTTTCGATTCCATTCGTTTATTTATGCACACAGAATTCCATAAAATATCGTTATCAAAATATTAATGGGTTATATCAAATTAGATGATGTTGCACTGACCCGGGGATGCTTGCTCCCTATTTGTACTAATTTATATTCTCTTTATTCTGTAAAAGAAATTTCCGCCAGGTGTACAAGAGTCTGAGGTCATATCCAATTCAAAAAAATTAGGTTAGCGCTACACGCTCTTTTATAAATCAGGTTTCTATATTTTATTTGCTCAATGTGTGATAGACTCCTTAATAACGCCCTTATAAGGTAATATATTCATCTTTGACACGCATCCTTAAAAACCTGAAATTAACAAAAAGTCTCGTGTCGGACATTTTTATTCCGATCTTAGGCTATAATCCCACGGGTTTCACACATCTGTTCAACAACTAACCACTAACTGGATATGTTTCTTTCAGTCTTCGACTTATGGATCGTGAGTTCCACACTCTGATATGGCTTGATGTGAAATCATACCGTAACCTACTCTAATATTATGAAAAATTTTCACCTGGTCCATAAAAAGATGTTGGACTCATATCTAACCCACAATTAGTCTCCATTGATACAACAATAGTTGAGTTTCAAGATGCACTGAACTTCGAAATCCGCGAGCAAACCCAATAAACACATAGAATTGGCGCGAAAACAGTGAACCAGCAAAAAGGACGATAGATTTTGTGAATTGCTGCAAAAACTTTAGGAAAATGTCCCATTCATAGTGAATGAGAAGAACTGTTGGTTTAATGAGTCTAAACTGGGAATTAAAGGCCATGAACAGACAACTGAAGATGGAACCGATCATTAATATGGATAGATCGAACAGTTACAATACTTAATAAAGCCGGTTCCCTAAAGGCCGATTAATGTCCTTAACGGTGCCTTTAATACACCTTAAACTGCACAAATGGAATCCTAAAAGATGTGGCCTCAAGCAAGGCCCAGAGTCAAACTGAACATTCTGTGATTCTACCGCACTGACTAGTTCATACCCCCTGTGCAAGCGCATAAGGCAGGCATGAGTCATATAATGTGACCAAGAAGTTTACCCCACCTAGGAGCACTTCTCATTTATAAACCACTATTGCAACATCTGGTACTTCACTGCAAGATTGACAAACATTTACTGACATAAAATAATTCTGAGTTAAATTGCTTAAATTGCTTTTTAATTGTTCTTTTACAAAAAAATTTGTTCAAATAGGAATTGCTTGTGTATAAGAATAATGGTTGGATTCTATGAGAAAAAAGTAACAAATACATAAATATTGACAATAATAAATGTTCATCCGATTATGATTGGTCAAAATAAAAGAAAGATTGGAAAGGTGAAGAGCAAATATGTTAAAGAGAAAGGGAGAGCGGGTGAAAATAGAAAATAGTTAGAGGTGAAAACTTATCTAGCACTTCTAAAAGAGTTAGTTTTATGACTAGCACTAGTTTATAGGGCTTTTCAAAACTAACAGCATTATATATATCTTTTTGCATATTATTTTCATAATACCATGTTTGCCCTTCTCATAACTTTTCTAAACCCTAATTCATTCTCTCTTCTGCTGCCTCCTCACACTCCCCTTCCCCTTGACATCTCCCTCCTTGCTTGCTAGATTCTGTGTTCCGTTGCTCACTAGAATCTATCGTCCATGCTCCCTCCTTCCTTGGTCGTCTCCCTCCGTCCCTGTCGTCTTTCCCTCTCACTCTCCCTTTCCTGCAAAATAATGGAGGCTCAGCCTCTCAAGCTCCACATCACAAAAGGCCCCAGAGTGGGCAAGGCCCTAAAGTTCAGACTCGGTTGCAGGATATGGGTCGGCCGGGTCGTCCGCGGGAACAATGTCGCCATCAAGGATGCCGGGATCTCTTCCAAGCACCTCTCTATTGACTTCCACCTCGGATCTAGGAAATGGGTCCTCTGGGACCTCAAGTCCTCCAATGGTACCTTCCTAAATGACGATTCTATCCTCCCGGACAAACCACACTCCCTCAATGACGGGGATGCCATCAAGATCGGTGAGAGCACTTCCATCTCGGTGGAGCTCAGTTCTGCGGTTGTCGATTCCAAAAGAAACCCTTCACAGAGAGCTGGCAATAGGATGGATACGAAAGGAGATCGTGCAGTACAGTTTTGGCGGTAAGTGGAAGAAATAATTTGAAGGTGGCAGGGAGAGTTTTGAAGTGCTAGGTTGTTGATTTAGACACTAATGAGGGAGTGAAAAATGCAGGATCCTCGAAGGAGGGGGTGGGGCCTGCTCTAGCAAGCACGAGGAGGACTCGAGGTAGGAAAAAGGAAGTAGAAAAGGATCTAAGTTTTGACCTCAAGAGAAGATGATGGAATTGCAAAGTTAGATAATTCAAATATGGGTGGGATTCTTAAAGGGAGAAAATCAAATTCGGGAGAAGGGCATCCTAATGTCGTTAATAATAGAGGTAGCCATGTTGAAACAGGAAGTAAGAATGTTAATGGGGTGAATGATAATTCCAAAGAAGATTGCTCACTGCTTAATCTGACAAAGATAACTCTTAGGGAGTGGTTTGATTTAATGAAGGTTCATTTGCCCAAGCAAATAATTTTCGAGATCTAGAAGATGAGAACAAAAGCTTTGCGCGTGAGAGAGTATGCTTCAACCCCTACACTAACCCGAATCATCATTTATGATGTGGTGTGATACTGTTACGAAATGTTAGGAGCAGATATTTTGATATTTTATTATGATTTTATATTAGGATTGACCTATATGCATGTTAGGATCATCTGGCTTATTTCAATGATGTTGATACGAGATATCTTGTCGAATAGGTCTCAAAAAAATTAAACTGGCCAAGGAAAATATACAATAGATCTCAAAAAATGTCCAATATGTCCCGAAAAATCTTAAATTGATCAAGAAATATTTAAGATAGGCCTCGAAAATGTACTTGGGTGCTTTGGTCCTGAAAAATTTAGAATTGGTCCCGAACTGGTCAAGAGAAATTCAAAATAGGTACCGAAAAATGTACATGGACAGTTGGTCCCGAGAAAACAAAAATTGGTCAACAGAAATTACAGATAGGTCTTAAAAATGTATATGAGTGCTTTGGTCCCAAAAAATCTCCTATAGGTCCCAAAAAATTTGAAACTGGTCAAGAGAAGCTCAAGATAAATATCGAAAAATGTACATGGGCAGTTTGGTCCCTAGAAATCTCCAATAGGTCTCGAAGAATCTAAAACTAGCTAAGAGAATTTCAAGATAGGACCCGAAAATGTACATGGGTGCTTTAGTCCCGAAAAATGTCCAATAGGACCCGAAAAATCTAAAACTGATCAAGAGAAATTCAAAATAGGTCATCAAAAATGTACATGGGTACTTTGATCCCAAAAAATGTCCAATAGGTCCCGAAAAATATAAAATTGGTGAAGAGAAATTCAAGATAGGTTCCGAAAATGTACATAGTTACTTTTGTCTCGAATAATCTAAAACTGTCAAGAGAAATTCAAGATAGGTCCTGAAAATGCACATGGGTACTTTGGCCTCGAAAGATGTCCAATAGGTCCCGAATAAGTCATGAGAAAGTCATGTCGGTGCTTCTTCGGTATCATGTAGGCGTACTCTCATTGGACATGTTTGCTGGCAAATCACGCACCGACGATGAGTGGATGTATGCACCCTTCCAATAGATAAAGTCTAAATAATTACTGATAAATAGGTCACAAAAAATTATGAATAGGTCTCGAAAAATTATATATAGGTTCTGATAAAGTATAAATAGATACCGATAAACAGGTCTCGAAAAAGTATGAATAGGTTCTGAAAAATTATGAATAGGTCATGATAAAGTCTAAATAAGTACCGATAAACATGTCCCAAAAAATTACAATTAAGTCTTGAAAAATCATGAATAGGTCCCGATAAAGTCTATATAAGTTTCGGCGACTGGGATACTTTTCATTGAAACAGTTACACAAAATTCCTCAACAAGCCTCGATACTTTTCAATAAAACGGTTAGGTAACGGTGACTGGTAGATCGTCGTTGCTATTGATGTTGGTCTGATCATCGTCGGTTGCTGCCTATGATGCTTCAGTCACTATCTACCACCCGTAACGCACCCGTGCCGCCTGTGATGCTCCGATGAGGCCACCGGTGAGGCGCCCATGCCATCCGTGCTCCAGTGATGCTGCTGGTGACACACCCATGCTTCGATGAGGGAGAAGTTTCTGACGAGAGAAAGGAGAGAAATAATGGAGGGAAATGGGGCTGCTGGTAAAAATTTTAAAAGAATGGAGGGAAAGGAGTCTCATAAGAGTACAATAGTCTTTCACCATAAGGAGATGCTAGTTTTTTAAATATTTATCAAGTAGTGCTATTCTTAAAATGAAGTAGAGGAGCAATGCTATTTTTGGCCATGAGCACAAATAGTTTAGTTGAGTAAATTATAAAAATTAAATTAAAATAATAATGCTAGATATAAGGAAAAGATTTTAATTAAATAGGAAAATAATTTCTTTAAACAGAAAAATTGATTTTTATTTACAAGAATAAATTTTTATGGAATTAAATCAACTAGACAGATAATTAAATAAAAAATAATAGCGATAAATATAAGTTAAGAAATTTTAGCTAAATAGGAAAATATTTAACTAAATAAAAAAATTTATTTTGATTTATATAACTTAAGCAGTCGATCGAAAATTGAAAAAGGAAATAGGGGCAGAAGAGAAACACTCAACATATGGATGATGTGGCAAATATATAGCAATAATCATATTTTACTATTTATAATAAAAAAAATCGTCTCCAATACTCTAATCTAAATCTCAATTTTGTACTGGAGGAGTGAGAGTCTTTTGTACAAGATCGCATAAGTATTGTTACACGATACATTCGTTACGAAAGATATTCTCCAAGGAGAAACTCTTGCATGTAATGGTATAAAAATTTAGCTTATTTTAAATATTTTCATTAGTTGGTGCTGTTATATAAGCCATTTTCAACTAGGATTATGTGATGACACCATTACACACGAGACTCTCTCCGCTCTATGGGGAGAGCATTCGATGCTAGAAAAAGAACGAAAATAATTCATAACTGAAGATCCAATTTAAGGATTTTGTTTCCTCTAACTAGACAGAGATTTCTAGAAAGGACTATTCAATTTGTTTGTCACTTAGCTAGCTAGTTCATAATTTGTTTAATTTGAATGAAAAACGCAAATGCTGGAAGCTAAGAAATGGACAACATCGTACATCTGTCATTGTACCTCAATTGTTTTGGCTCATTGTTTAGTATGTTGTAAAGTGCAGTATAATATCATATTACAACTACGTTTTATATCATTGATTATTGTGCTTAGTTATAAAATGAACCGTTCTAAATAGTTAATGGAAATACAAGGACCGATGAGCAAGTTTCAGATTATAGTTTCATAATCTTTTCACAGAGTTAACTTTAACAGTTCATAATTTTCTTATTTAAACTATAATTTTTGAATCGTTTGAGTTGTATTATTTGCTCAATGAACTTTTTGTTTGACATGGTAATCACACGTACGTGGACATGCGGTGAGTTGATCATATCAATAATATCGCAATAATTTAGAACTTAATACTCAAATATACTAAAAATATGCGTAAATTTAATTATAATCTAATAAATTCTGATAAAATAACTATGCCAAATTAATTAAAAATGTATGAAAATATCTAAGCTCTATATACAGTGGGAAACAATTAAAATATCTATTTTATTTAATATTTGAAATATACATATTTAAGAGGATATTTTTGTTTTTTCAGATTCAGTTTTATTGGACAAAAGACATTCATCTGCAATCCCAATTAAAAATAACCACAGGTACATATCCAAAAAAATCTCATGTTCATCCTTTCGTAATATATTTCATCAGCCATTGATGAAAATCTTGAAAATTTTCAATATAGTCATTCCATCTCAAACTCTTTCTAGTGATGGGAGGAAAATTTAAATAGCACTATTTGGGGAGGAGTTTTTTAAAATAGCACCAATTTTTAAATAGTTGTAAAAGTAGCACAATTATAAATTACATTTTAATAACTTTTTTAAAAATTCCCACACTACCCTCCACATTTATAACTCGAATTTATCCCTT
Organism: Lagerstroemia speciosa; assembly: GCA_037672795.1. Lineage (NCBI taxonomy): Eukaryota > Viridiplantae > Streptophyta > Magnoliopsida > Myrtales > Lythraceae > Lagerstroemia > Lagerstroemia speciosa. The sequence continues at coordinate 8,855,406 of CM075290.1, read as the reverse complement.
CTTCATCCATTGTGCCATCGCCTTTGTCTACTCTCTTCTTCATTGCTCTTCTTCTCTTCCTTCTCTCCTCCAAGCAACCAGCCCTGAGCACCCATCCCCAAGCCCGAGCCCGTCCCAGAGCCCGAGCTCGCCCTCAACACCTGAGTTGCTGCCCGAGCCCCCAAGCCGAGCATGCTAAGCTAGAGCCCTCGAGCTGAGCACTCAAGGCCAGCCCCCGACCCCGAGCCCTTGAGCTAGTGCCCAAGCCTCGCAGCTCCCGAGCTCACGCTACTACCCCGAGGTCCCAATCTACTGCCCCGAGCCCCCGATCTATTGACCCGAGCCCCTAAGCTGCTTCACGAAGCTGTTGCCTTTTCCGCCGTTGTTCCCGGCCTTGATCTCATTGATTTTGGTTGAATTAGTTTGTAGATTCATACTTAGGTTGGATTAGATTATTGTGTGTGAGCATAATGCTTGATTTAGGGTTTACTAGGACGTATTTATACTATATAGGGACTCATTTATAGTTTACTGGGACCTATTTATAATTTTCTGTGACCGATTTAAACTACATCATGACCTATTTATAATTTATCAGGCCCTATTTATAGTACATCAGGACCTATTTATAGTTTACCAAGACCTATTTATATCACATCAGTACCTTTTTGTAGTTTACTATGACCTATTTATACTATGTCGAGACCTATTTCACTATGTTGGAACCTATTTATGCTATGCATGGGGACCGTTAGATTCACACTTTAGTTTTGGTTTACTGGGACCTATTTATACTATTTTGGTACCTATTTGTACTGTATTGTAATATAGTGAATATTACATTGGGACATATATTTATATTAATTGAGCCAGTATGAGCTAGTAATTGCATGGAAATCTCCTTAAAAAACTACTTTCTTTTGGTCATTGCCAAGGCAATGTAATTAAGCTATGACAATTGAAATCATTAATAAGGCAGCAGCAGTAATTGACAGGAGAGCTTCCCATTTATTACTACAATTCTCTTTATCAAGGACACGAGCTAGGAAGAAGTGCAGATACTGTGGATTATATGTTCATCCATCATCCAATTGTCTAAATAGAGTTACAAACATAAATCAAATGGGACATATTTAATTTAGAAGGAAAATATAACTCATCACAACATCTAACTAATGCATTGTTCTTCAGGGACTATTCAACTCTTATCAGAACCTATTCAACTGAGAAGAAAAAATAGAACTGATCACAACAATGCCTTAGTTAGATATGATGTATAGGTCTCGATAAGAGATGAACAGGTCCTGGTAAGAGATAAATAGGTCCTGAAGAATAATGCATTAGTTAAATGTGATAAGAAACTCTATTTTTCTTCTCAATTAAATAGGTCCCGGTAGAGAGATGAATAGGTCCCGAAGAATAATATCCTGAAGAATAATATCTTAGTCAGATGTAATTAGGAACTATGTTTTCATTCTCAGTTAAATAGGTCACAGTGAAAGATAAATAGGTCCCGAAAAACAATGAACTAGTTAGATTTGATGAGAAACTTTATTTTTCTTCTCAGTTAAATAGGTCCTGGTATGAGATGAATAGGTCCTAGTAAGAGATAAATGGGTTTCGGTAAAAGATAAATTGGTCCTAAGAACAATGTCTTAGTCAGATGTAATGAGAAACTCTATTTTCCTTCTTAGTTAAATAGGTCTTGGTAAGAGATAAATAGGTTCCAAGAACAATGATTTAATCAAATATGATGAGAAACTTTACTTTTCTTCTCAGTTAAATAGGTCCCGGTATGAGATGAATAGGTCCCAGTATGAGATGAACACGTTTCGGTAAAAGATAAATGAGTTCTGATAAAAGATAAATAGGTCCCGAAGAATAATGTTTTAGTCAGATGTAATAAGGAGCTTTATTTTCCTTATCAGGTAAATAGTTTCGGTAAGAGAAAAATAGGTCTCGAAGAACAATGTCTTAGTCAGATGTGATGAGAAACTCTATTTTTCTTTTCAGATAAATAAGTCCTGATATGAAATGAATAAGTCCCGATAAGAGATAAATAGGTCACAGTAAAAGATAAATAGGTCACGAAGAACAATGCCTTAGTCAGATTGATGAAGAACTCCTTCTCAGTTAAATAGATTTCGGTAAGATATGAATAGGTCTCGGTAAGAGACATTATGTTTTCTTCAAACATTTCCATATTTGAGCGAGCGAGCAACCAAGAGAGCGATCATACAAAGAGAAAACAAGCTAGTTACTCTTCATAATATAAGGAGCAGCTCAGCTCAGCTCCGCACCAGGGAGGGAGGAGCAGCTCAGCTCAGCTCAGCATCAGAGGAGCAACTTGGCTCAGCATTGGGGGAGGCAGTAGCTTGGCTCAGCACCTGAGGAGGGAGGAGCAGCTAAGCTTGGCACCGAGGGAGGGAGGACTAGCTCGGCTTGCCACCAAGGGCGGGAGGACTAGCTCGGCTTGCCACTGAGGGAGGGAGGAGTAGCTCGGGCACAGACGACGGCAGTAGAGGTAGACAACACCGGGGGAGGAGCTTGGCTCAGCATCGGGGGAGGAAGGAGTAGTGGGTTGCAGTAGGCACGGGCGGTGGACTTCGGCTAGGAGGGAGGGAAGGAGAAGGAGAGAGAGTTTTTGGGAGGAAAAGATGTGAAATAGAAGAAGGGAAAGAGAATTTAAAAAGAGGAAAATGATAACTAGAGGGGCAAGCATGACAATTTGCATAATTTGTTGCTATTTCTGGGATTCATTATAATTTAGTGCCATTTATATAAGGGGGAAGAGGAGGAATGCTACTTTTATGGTTAACACTTCTAGAAATTTCAATTTCAAACTTACACCATTCTTTTTTGAATTTTTCCTGCCCTTTTTTTCCCTTTTTATTTTGGGATAATTACATTGACGGTACAAAACTTTTTTGAAATATTTCATATTAGTACAAAACCCTTATTTGTCACATTTCAGTAAAAAAAACCTTTCAAAAGTGTCACTTTGGTATGCTCTATTAATTTCACACCGACGACGTTAAGTTCCGCTGACATGGCAACCTGAGGTGGACGCCACATATGCCTACTTGCTGATTTGGCTTAATCATGTAATATTTTAAATAAAAAAAATTTAAAAAGTACAAAAAAATTAAATTTTTAAAAAATTTAAATTTTTTTAAAAAATAAAAAATAGCAAAAAATTTTAAAAATATAAATAAAAATTTTAAAAAGCTAAAAATTTTAAGAAAGTTTTAAAAATATTAGAAATATTAAAAATTCAAAAAAACAAATTTTTAAAAAAGTAGAAAAAGAGTAAAAATTTAGAAAAATATTAATAAAATTTTAAAAATCTAAAAATAATATAAAATATAAAAAATTCTTTAAAACTTATTAAAAATTTAGAATTCTAAAAATTTAAATATTTCATATAAAACACATAAAAAATGAAAAATATATTTTTAATATGTTTGGTACAACTTACTTTTATTATATATCTTTATATCTTTTTTGTAATAAAAAAATATTTCAATTTAAAACCCTAACCCCTTTTATCTTCTTCCTCCTTACCTTCCAATCAAGAAAAACATTCTCTTCATTTATTATTATATTGAAGAAGGGAGGTATTTTTTGTCTCACTTTTGAGATTCTAAAACTACCCTTGATAAGTAAACCAAACAATTAACTACTCCCTAATTTTTTCTAATTATAGATTTTATTTTTTATTCATGATAAATTATATAAAATTTAAAAGTGGTATAAAAATTAATAAAAAAATTATAAAACATACAATAAAAGTACAATTTAATAATCAACTACATATTTAATAATTTCATGCATAGTACGGGTCTCCGTGTAGTCTATTATTATATTAGAGGAATGATATAGTTTTGGTCTCACTTTTGATATTCCAAAACTGTCATCCTCTTCAATTCAACTATGAACTTTGAAAGATGATTATATTGTCCTATCTGCCCTTTTTTTATGCTAATGACTACTATTCCTTCCATCTTCCCCTCTCCCCGCCATCTTCCATCTTCAGAAAACCTGATAATGTCCTTCTCTTCTTCCTACCTTCAGTTTGCCTTCGGTTGTGGTGACATCTTCAATGCTCGATTATACTTTTCAAACTCTATTGTTTGCCATCAATTTACTCATATCAACAAATTTTCTATTCACTTCCATACTCGATAGTACTTTCCGTACAGAGCATGGGTGGTGTGCTAGTATTTATCCACCGGTCTTTCCTTCCCCACCGGTCGCATAACTCTTCATCTTCTACGTTACATGGGAAAACATGTCCCATGAAATTGCATGTGTCTTCATCTTTATCATTGGTTAATGACAAAGATACAATGTATTTGATAAATAGCCTTAAGATTGACAAAATTATCAGACGATCCTATCTCACTGCATAATATGAGAAAATATTAATCAGATTGTGACAAAGAAGCAAATAAATGTTAATTACCCTAGATAGTTTACCTTAATTATCATTGAGCAGAACAATTTATTTAGTTTTCTCTTACAATATTAATGTGAGGTGGAATCATCTCAGTTTTTTTTGGCTTTCTTGAAGAAGTGCATAGAAAATATAAAAAACTAAGTGATGTTCACAGGATCCAACTCACATAAGTAAAAAGATAATTCTCCGTTCAACGATCTAATAGTCATAATAATTAATTTTACTATTTACAATGTTATGGGCTAAATAGAAAAGGGGAATAAGAAATAAAAGATGTTACGCACCTAATCTGAACCTAAATGTATACCTAGAATCTAACTTATGCGTTGTTTGGTTTGATGGAAAGTGTGGAACAATCTCAAATTATACTGTAATTTGCACTGTAATCTCATACTACATGAACTTTAATCTACAAATTGTTTGATTGTGAAGTTGACAATAATATGAAATTACATCAGTTAAAATTTTGTAGTGTAATTGGTAAAGACATTACATCCAAAATATGTAGTGTTATCTGTCATAGCAACTTTACAATCCTTTTATCTACTAACAAAATTTTACAATCAACTTTACATTATTTCAAGTACTAGGATCTTAAATTTCAATCCATATTCCAAGAAAATTTTACAATATTTCAAATTTTCTATATAACATTTCCTATAATTTAATAATACTCGAACCAAACACTAATAATAATAATAATATCCTTAATTGGTCCTCACTCACACGTCTAATTTTCAAATGGCATCATGTCCTTTCTCTGCTTTTCTTTTAGGAAAAGTTCATGGAGGAATACTTTTCTTGATGCTTTTACCGATGGCGCCATTACATGCTGTCGAGGAGAGCTACAACTGCCAATCAAACGACACGGCCCGCAGCTATAAATTTGCCGCGTACGTAGCTCGGTTTTCCACTCCAAAATAGCTGACAGCGACGGTGAAATTAGGCTTTAACCTGACGGCGATGGGGTTGACGGAGCTGTCGTCCATGCAGGTCCTCTTCTCCGGTGATCGGGTGGTGGGAGTCGCGGCGGCCCTGCTCGCCATCTGCTCCTCGGCCGGTTACTTTTATTATCGCCGGAGAAAACTTAGAGGTCTAGACTTTGAATATCTTCATTTCCTTGTACTGAATTAATAAATTGCTGCTGCGTCGGGAAAATTACATCTTGCACGCCAAAGTCTTGCATTTACACTATTTTGTCCCCAGGCTTGGAAGTACAGTGTGGGACCGATTTGTACATTAAAGCTGATGATTGCACCCACCAGTTTCCCTAGAAATGTAGCTTTGTTCATATGGGATAGCAAATATTGTTAAAAAATGTCAACTTGAATGCTCGTCGAACAAATTACTAAATGGTGCATTTTGGAGCAAAATCTGACTTTCAGTGGGCAACTTGGTGAAATGTCAATTTTAGGATGCAATTGATCGCAAACTATAGGCGTACAAATTGCTAACTTTCATAGGTCAGGGAGCGAAAGTTGATTTTCCAAATAATTATGTGCCAACTGTTATTCTCTGTTGACTGTAGTTTTACCACTTACCTATTAGGCAGTTACTCCTCATGTTTTCAAAAATAAAAATCATCCCCAAGTTTGGATTGTTTTGATGAGCCAGACTCAGACATTACACATACGAGTTGCTTTCTTTCAACTTGAAACTATCAACTGAATGGGAGAGTTTTGTGTCACGTGATGTATCCGTTACGTACAATACTTTCTCCAACTGAATGGGGGTTTTTATTGACTTTTTAAGGAGGTGTGGACCTCAAGAATTTTAAGGAATTCAAGCTCGTCAAGAAAACTCAGCTCAGCAGGAACACAGCAAGATTTCGATTTGCTCTTCCAACCCCCACCTCAGTTCTTGGACTTCCCGTGGGCCACCCAGTACTTTGCAAGTTCGGTTTTCCTCTCACCTCAACTTCCACTCACCGAGAAGAAAGGTCATGGTATAATTTGATTCAAGAAGATTGAATAGTTGAACTTGGCAGGGGAAGGGATGAGCAAGGTCTGGAGGTTATTAGATCATATAATCCTATCACTTCGGATTCTGACTTGGGTTACTTTGAACTAGTCGTAAAGGTACTTCGACAAGTCTTGCCCCATTTCTTTTCTTCCATATCCGGTTTCTCTGTTACTAGCATTTTTCTCTATGAGCAGATGCACCCGAATGGAAGGATGTCCCACCATTTCAGAGAAATGCGAGTAGGTGATTATCTGCCTGTTCGTGGGTCAGAGGTACGTGATCGCTATCGTCCCTTTCTCAACACAGGGTGAATTAATATCAGAGTTCATAAGCAGATAATTCCTCCATTTTTTAAGGGACGGTTCACGTACTCGCCAGACCAAACTCGTGCATTCGGTATGCTTGCTGGAGGCTCTGGGATAACCCCGATGTTTCAGGTATATCTTACGATATAATGAATTATTATTTCATGCCATCTCGATGTGATTGTCTTTGGTTTTTTTCATTGACGCTGGTTTCTTGTTTTTCCTCCAGCTCATCCGAGCCATACTGCAGAACCCAAAAGACAAGACAACCATCCAACTTATTTACGCCAACACTACACTCGATGACATTCTCTTGAAGGTAGAATATTTCCCCTTTGTTTCATGCTGATCGGGAGGTGCCCATGTTTTGTCGTTAAGTTGTGTTTTGTGCTTCTTAGAATTAAGAACGATTATGGCGACCCCTCTTTCTTTATGGTCGCTTAAATTGATCATCTCTGGATTGACATCTTCTCGGTGGATGGATCAAATCAAACTTAACTGTCACCTTTGGTTGCTGGCTGATAAAACCTTTTCGTGTGTTGTAAAATTGGAATTTGTGTAGGAGGACATGGATGACCTTGCGACAAAGTTCCCCGACAGATTCAATGTCTACTACCTCTTGAGCAAGGTACTCCTATGTTCACAGCATCGAGTTATAGCAACCCTTAGATTTACAATCTCATTTAAATGTGCCGCGTCCTTGAAAAATGTTTTCTTTCGTGTTGATTCCCCTTTCTTTCGTTATTTCCAGCCTCCTGAGGGGTGGAATGGAGGTTCTGGCCGTATAACAATGGAAATGATCCAAAGCCATTGTCCGCCTCCGGCTCGAGACACCAAGGTTAATTTGTAATCTCATCTCTCTTCTTCGTTTTTCATCTTTAGTTTTCCCGTACAGACTAAGAAAATAAGATATATTGCAAAAGAGAGAACGAATTAACCTGTTTGGCTCCCGAGAGTTTCGGGCTGTGGCTCCCCTTGTTTCCCCGAGAATCCATACCCCCGGCTTACCGGGAGATGGATTCCACAAGTGCGAATATATATGATGCCGAAAACGTTAATTACCTCCAAAAAAATGGGAAGATCCGAGCAATGAACTGAGCATATCCTATATTTGTTTAACGAGGTGGTGAACCCGGTCAGCTCCGTGAAGTAGTATACCTTTCTAGATCGATGGACTCTGTGAAATATTCATAATTGGACGGGTGATCATTTTGGGGGAGAGAGAGCCAATGATGGTTGAAACACAGCATGTAGAGAGGACCTCTCATACATTCCAACCAAAAAAATGAGAACCGATGAACTTAATTATAAGTTCGCATCCGGCAGTGCTCTGATCTTTTGAGGCCTTGATTTTTGCAGATGCTAATTTGCGGGCCACCGGGTTTCAACGAGGCAGTGGCTGCCCACCTCAATGCGCTCGGATACACACCGGAAATGCAGTTCGAGTTCTAATTGCAGAACCACAGGAAAGCTTGTACGGGAGCACTCTTTGCTATCGATGCCAGCATACTGGCAGCCGTGTTTCGATTCGATTCGTTTATTTATGCAGACAGAATTCCATATCATATGGTTATCAAAATATTAATGGGTTATATCAAATTAGATGATGTTGATTGACACGGGAAACTTACACGCCATTTGTACTAATTTATATTCTTTTGATTCTGCAAAATAAATTTCCACTGGATCTACAAGGGTTTGAGATCATATCCAATTCAAAAAGATTAGGTTAGCGGTACACACTCTCTTATAGATTATGTTTCTATCTTTTATTTGTTCGATGTGTAATAAACTCCTTAACACTTGCCCTTACAAGGCAATATATTCACACTTGATGCGCGTCCTTAAACACTCGAAATCAACAAAAAGTTTCGAGTCGGACATTTTTCTTCCGATCTCAGACTATAATCCCATGGGCTTCACACATCCGTTCAACAGCTAACCACTAACCGGACATGTTTCTTCCGGTCTTGGACTTATAGGCCACAAGTTTCACACTAGGATATGGCATGATGTGAGACCTTACTGTAACCTGTTTTGATACTATGTGAATTTTTCACCTAGCCCACAAGAAGATATTGGGCTTATATCCAACACACAATTAGTCTCATTGATATAACAATAGTTGAGTTTGAAGTAGTACTGAACTTTGAAATCCTCGAGCGAACCCAATAAATGCATAGAATCGGTGTGAAAACAATGAACTAGCAAAAAGGACGATAGATTTTGCAAATTGGTGCAAAAAGTTTGGGAAAATGTCCTATGTACAGTGAAGGAGAAGAATTATTGGTTTAATGACTCTAAACTGGGAATTAAAGGCCATGAACTGACAGTTGAAGATGGAAATGGTCATTAAAAAGGATAGATCGAGCAATTACAATACTTAATAAGTCCGGCTCCCTTAAGGTCGATTAATGTCCTCAACGATGCCTTTAATACACCTTAAACCGCACAAATGGAATCCTAAAAGATTTGGCCTCGAGTGAGGCCCACAGTCGAAATGAACATTCGACGATTCTGACGAGTTCATACCCCCTGTGTAGGCACATAAGGCAGGCATGAGTCATATAATGTGACCAAGAAGTTTGCCCCACCCAGGAGCACTTCTCATTTATAAACCACTAGTGAAACATCCATCGCTTTACTACAGAGTTGATAAACATTTACTAACATGAAATAATTATGAATTAAATTGCTTTGTAATTGTTTTTTACTAAACAAATTATGTTCAAATAGAAATTACTTGTATATAAGAATAATAGTTGGATTCTATGAGAAAAAATGTAACAAATACATCAATATTGACAAATATAAATGTTCATCAGATTATGATCGGTCAAAATAGAAGAAAGATTGGAAAGGTGAAGAGCAAATATGTTAAAGAGAAAGAGAGAATGGATGAAAAATAGCAAATAGTTAAACAATCAAGTAAATTATAAAAATCAAATAAAGATAATAATGTTAGATATAATGAAAAGATTTTAATTAAATAGGAAAATTATTTCTTTAAACAGGAAAATTGATTTTTATTTACAAGAATGAATTTTTATGAAATTAAATCAACTCGATAAATAATAAAATAAAAAATAATAACGATAAATATAAGTTAAGAAATTTTAACCAAATAGGAAATGACTTAACTAAATAAAAAATTTATTTTTATTTATATAATTTAAACAATCGATCGAAAATTAAAGAAGGAAAGAGGGGCAAAAGAAAAACACTTAGCACAAAAAAGCCTATTGAGACTGCCACGTGGGAGAAAGTCTTCACTGGAGTGATCATACCACGTAGACGATGATAACGTAGTATATCCGTTCAATCAGAACTTGACAAGTAATCTATAATTATACTGTTATGGTTATTAAATCATTAAAAAATCTTCAAAAATATAAAAATTCTACTAAATGGTGAACTCTAAAAGGAAAAATATATAAATAGTAAATTCTGATTGGATGGATATACCATATCAGTGGATATGACTGCTTCACTGAAGACTTTCTCGTCACATAGAGGCTTCTAAGGATTCTTATGGTGCGTATGTATGTATGTATGTATGTATGTATGTATGAGACGTTGACCCGTACTATGCACAGAATTGTTCATTGTATAGGTGATGACAAATTTTTAATTTTAACAATTGAGTGTTATTTTTTGTAGATAATTAATTTTTAAAGAGTGTATAATAAGTAAATAAATAAAATACATAATTAGAAATAGAAAATAAGACAACAATTATTTGTTAGTTGTGGTTAATCATTTATCTTTTTTATTAGTTAAAAATATATTTACTGGTAATATTTTAGGAAATTCAAAAGTAAGATTATTTAACATGACCCCTCCCATATAATATAATATATATATATATATATATAAACTCTAATTTTAATTCAATTAATCTTAGCTAGTAAACATATATTTTTTAAGCCCAATTAGTTTCCCTTCAATTCTATAATAACAATTTCTTATTCAAACTCATGCTAATTTTTAAAGAAATGTCTGAATATTATTTATCTATAATATAATACAAATGCTATTATGTAAAATACATGTTACCCAAAACACCCTGCTCCAAGGGGAGAGCATTCAATGGTCGACAGAGACCGGAAATCAATTCATAATTGAAGATCCAATTGAAAGATTTTCTTTCCTCTAATTAGACAGAGATTTCTAGAGAGGATTATAAATTGATTAAAAAAATGATCCAATTGTTTATTTGATAAAAAAAAAAAAAAAAAAAAAACATGCTGGAAGCTAAAAAAGGAAAACGACGTACACCTGTCGTTGTACCTCTATTATTTTGGCTCATCGTGGTCAACATGGCAAAAAGAAAAAAACAGCAAAAAAACAAAATTTTGGCTCATTCATTGTGAGTGGTTCAATGACCCATCGGAGTCGCTCACCGCACCGAAAGAAAAGGCTGAAAATCTGCCACGACGTTTTCCAACCATTTCTAAGATGTAAAGGAAAATTATGAGATGGTTCAAGCAGTAAAATACTTATTTTTTAAAGTAAAAATTTTACATTTAAATTTTTGTGAATGAAAAAAATTCATACTGAGAAAGTTTCTTCCCTTAATACGTTAACCTAACTCTAATTAGATTAGTTATAATTCAAAATTTCTAAATACTAGTGAACGCATAAAAACAACTGTAAAGGGAAACGATACCACCACAACTACCTTAGCTTTCTTAGGGGCAAAGCAACTCCCAGAATAAGAAGAATATGTGCGATAGTACAGTTACAGTTCTCATATTAAAATTAAAATGCTCTTTGTGTTTAATTCTTATCAATATAATTTATCGTATCCCTTTATTCTCCTTTTTTTAGGTCTTTTCTAGGCCTACGTATTATCTTTATATGCTGAAAAGAGTTCTGCCTCTCAGAGACACGAATTCAAGATAATTCTATATTTCTTTCTTGAAAACAAGGTCTTGGAATCGAGCATTGTAAATGGAAAATTGATGGCGAGGAGAGCTTACTCTTGGTGGACCGAATCGATTCGAATCCAAACTCATTAAACCTCTAGCTATCATGTTTTTTTCTCCGGTTTATTTAATTTGGTTTCATTATGAAATTGTGGGGAATCTATGGACCGATTCGATTCGAATCTAAACTTATCTTCCAAGATAAGTTCTCTCCATTCACAAGATTCCAATTCGAGATTTTTCTTAAGGAAAAGATGCGACCTACCACCTCAACTAATCCGATCCGCTTAAACTTTGTACGTCAAAACTATGAGGAGATTAAATTAAGTCCATAAAGTTGGGCGGAGACAAGCCCGTCTTCCTTGACTAATTTGTTAGATAATGACCGTAGTAAAGACGTGTAGGAATGGTTCTACAAAGACCGTCGATGTCCCGGCTGTTCACGGAAGTCGATTGCATCCGCGAACAGTCCGGGAGTCCTCGCTTCGAGATTTCTGACCTGACTTTGCCAACATGTGTTTCATTCGATGGAGAAAAGATGAGGGAAATGGATAGCCCACGAGGGTTGATAATTGCCTTAGCTGCCAATCTTAAAGATTCCCTTAAGTGAGTATTGGTTTGATTAACCTAATAAAAGATAAGACTAGGACCAAGCGATCAAATCACTTACGCAACGACGATCATCTAAGCTCTCTTATGCAGCACTTTATTGTTTTATTTTCCTAATTTTATATTTTAAATTTTATCTACCTCACCTACCCACATCTACATCTATTTTTCCTGTCCAGTGAAAGGAAGACAGCAATACTAGTAATTTAATCATCTCGTTATGTAATGTTCGGATTTTCGTGCCCATCCACGAATAATCAGACAGATTGAGTAACCGGTGCTAATATCGGTTCCGTCAATGTAACACCATCGAAGAGCTAGTACAGTTTGTAAAGTCAGTGTCTATTAAGGTACAAGTTCGAAATCATCTTCTTGTAATATTGTTAAGAGTGAGATTTGAACATAATAAAAAAAAAAAAAAGAGCGAAGAAGATGGGTAAGCAGCCTTATTTTCGAACGTTTAAAGTACTCATACTACGTGAGATATGCCCAAAAAAAAAAAAGAAAATAGTGGTTCTATCACTTCAATTATTCTCTTCAGCTGCTCTCTAATTTTCTCTTTTTTCTAATTGTATATTTTATTTTCACATTATTATGATTCTCACATGAATACTGAGACTGCTAAAAAAAAATACGATTGATAATTTTGTGCATAGCACAGACAAGCGTCGGGATGATTATTGGATAATTCTATGTAACGAGTATCACGTACAATAGTGCTGATGTGATGTTACAAGCTAACATAATTTAAATTATTTTTAAAATTTTTTTAATAAAATTTGAAATGAAAAAAGGAAAATTCTGCTCATGATATCACATTAATACTGATGATATATTTATTACACAATCGACTTTCTCTGCGGTGGCACAAGGAGTGCCTGAGCGCCAACGGAAACGTAAAATACGGGTAAATGGGGGATGACATGTTATCCATACAAACCGCTCTCCTCCCGCCCACTCCACTCAATTTTCACTAAAAAAACCAACCTTATATTTCCAATATCCCCCCTTCCATATCACACCAGAGCTCGCTCTGCAATATCATCACATTCCCATCCCATTTGAGGTAATCACTCCCTCATCATACTCCTGGTGCCTGTGTTCTTCGATCCTCTTCTCTTGCCCGTGCTCGTTCATTGGTGTTTTATTCCAAGCTATTCGGTTCGGGAATCTGTTTCTGGTGTTTTTGTTTTTGTCCATGCTTCCTCCAGTAACTTGGCCTGTGCTCTCAATTCAACAAGCAGTACCCAGCGAGGCCTGAGCTTCCAACGTCTGATTCCGATACCGTGGTCGAGGTGGGGTCACCCGGTCGACTTTTTCGGATCGAGTAACAGCTCTGTGGTCACTGACTGACCTTCCTTTTTTACATCAGGATGAATGGTAGCTGAGAGTTTTGACGTTATTCAGACGCCTCCTGTTTTTCTGTTTTCCTTTTGCCTTTGCTTTTGGATCCGTTTTCCGGGGAAAACGAGTGGTCTCAATTTCTTCCTGGAGTATTTATCGATGCCTTAACAGTGACACGGATCATAAGGTTCCTCGTACAGCAGGCTCAGACGGAGACACAGCTCCCGACACCGTACCAAACTAATGCCGGCGGCAGCGTCGCTTTGCATAAACCAGCAGCCACTGTCCCTCAGGCATGGACTGCTCAGGCACCGATACAGCTCCAGGCACACGGCACCGACTGCATCGTCGAAGCTGAATATACTGGTAGCAATGGTTGGTGGCAGCAGCAGCAAGAATCGCATCGCTTCCACTTTTAGTTGGAGGCGGATGTTCAGGACATCCGCCGTGTCCTCGGACAGTAGCAGTACTGACACTGGTAATCACGTGGGACTCAGTGGTGGCAGTTTGGTGCTGAAGAAGGGGATAGCAGAGTTCTACGATGAGTCGTCGGGAATCTGGGAGGACATATGGGGAGACCACATGCACCACGGCTTCTACGACGGCGACTCCCCCATGTCCTCATCCGACCACCGCCTCGCACAGATCCGGATGATCGATGAGGCCCTCCGGTTTGCCTCGGTTCCTTCAGGTCAGGCTCAGTCTTTACACAACAGGCATACCACGTAAGAGTCACATCACAATCCAATGAGTATTCAACACATCAGGCCCGACAGACCGAACTGTCCAGTCACCAATTTCGAATAATAACTGCCAGATTGTTCATAGGATGACATAAAATGATTCGGTTTCTCACTTGTTTGCTTGATTGATCTGCCATCTTTATTCATTGCCTGAACGGACTGAAGACGAGGAGGAGGATGATCCATCGAAGGTTAAGAGTCCAAAGAGGATAGTGGATGTCGGGTGTGGGATCGGGGGCAGCTCCAGATACCTTGCCAGAAAATTTGGAGCCAAATGCACAGGAATCACTCTTAGTCCGGTCCAGGCGGAGAGGGCCAATTCTCTTGCCATTTCTCAGGGTTTATCCGACCAGGTACGAACTCAAAGTATGTTCTGTCGTTCGTGATCCACGGGAAAACAGGTAAATTTCCGATCGAATATGCATAATGTAATGTAACAACGAACAACATCTGGCAGGTATCCTTTCTAGTTGCAGATGCCTTAGCGCAGCCATTTCCTGACGATCAATTCGATCTAGTCTGGTCCATGGAGAGCGGAGAACACATGCCCGACAAAGCCAAGGTTTCTCCCTATATATAGATCCACGACAAGTTTTTCGGTCCTTTCAATATCGACCTTCTGATTTATTTTGAGCTTTTGTCCCGGGATATGGCAGTTCATCAATGAGCTTGTAAGAGTCGCAGCCCCAGGCGGTCGAGTTATAATCGTCACATGGTGCCACAGAGATCTCACCGCGACCGAGGATTCCCTGCAGCCATGGGAGAAAGAGCTCCTGAGCAAGATATGTGACGCTTATTTCCTCCCTTCATGGTGCTCTGCAGCCAACTACGTCGAGTTACTCCAGTCCCTTGGTGTTGAGGTAATTACACGGGCAATTCCGACTCTGAACGAGCCACCGAGAGTACTCGAGATCTGGTACTTACCTATCGATCCTCGAATTTGAATATCTGAAGCCATCCATGACTATTTGCAGGATATTAGGACGGCAGACTGGACTCGGCACGTTGCCCCATTTTGGCCGGCGGTGATCCGATCTGCCTTGACATGGAAGGGCCTCACGTCCCTGCTGAGAACCGGTGAGTTTCCTTTGCCACCCTTTTCATTTAATATGTATGTCCCGTTCTCAGTTTCCAGTCAAGACCTCTCGGGCGATCTTGCATGCGACGGACGGGACCGTGTCTCGGTTACTAGCACTTGACTCGCTCAGTTTTCTGTGGACTTCCGGGAATCTGTTTCATGTAGCTTAGCAAGGAAATTTTGAGCTTTCCCGTAATGGTGCCTGATCTCCATCGATGTAATACCATGTTTGTTCGCTTCAAGCAGGGATCAAGACGGTAAAGGGAGCGCTGGTGATGCCGTTGATGATCGAAGGATACAAGAAAGGTGTCATCAAGTTTGCCATCATCACGTGCCGGAAGCCGAAGTGAGCTTCCACCACATTTCTCCGATCGCACATTCCGGTTGAGGGACGTGGCCCGTCACCTGGGCCAAATATCAATTTCATCCTTGAAGCTGCTATAATAAGATTTGAGCAGAAGATCCTCAGCTTTCTGTTTTACTTGAGGTTTCTTCCAGTAGTCAAAGGTGATAATTTGGTAGCTTTCCATCTGTATATTGGTAAAACTGGTGATAGTTTCTTACCAAGGATGAGCAGTCATATTAAAAGTAAGTTTCATGTCATCTTGTCTCCGGTGAACACCCGACAAACTGTGACTTGGCACTTTCTGATTAGCCTCTTCAAATGCTTGTGGTGGAAGTCGTTTAAGGACATGTGGCAAATCTGTCATTTGAGGATGGATGTTGAGAATTAAATCTCACATTGATGAGGTTATAGATTGTCGCAGTCCTAAAATAAAACGAGTTCACAATGTCATGGCTAAAAAATAAGAAAGAAGTCGTCACTAATCATTTCGGGAATTAATCCTGAGATTGATCAGGAACCTATTATTAACCTAGAGAGCATGATACTAACCACGTAGTTTCTTATTGACCGATCTCAAAACAAAGATTGGATTCGGGGGTATTATATCCTCGAGAAGCTCGCAAGCCAATTGACACGCCATAAATTAGTACCCTACCAATGTTTCTAAGCGTATCTTATTTTAAATCAACTCCAAGTTTTCTAAGACATTAAGTATGATAAACTACATTGATAGTGAGAAAAAGGAGGAAACCTGAACCACCTCTTGGTCAAAGAATGCATCCTAGAAGAAGAAAAATGCGAGCCTAGAAGGTACAACCATCACCCAAGTGACTCTAAGATCAAATCACGTCATCATATAAGGAAAAAATGCACAAGGAAACATGCCAACCATGACCAATTAGTCAAGCATCTTGCCACCAAATAACTACCTTCAAAGGACGTGACTGCACGACTACCATGAAGCTTGTTATGGCACCCTAACACGTTAAATGTAAATGCAACTTCAAGAACCTGAATGCATCTAGAAGTATTGGTTAGCAACCAAAAATCCTAATATCTTTGGGATGCATGAGATCCTATATTGTTATGACTATGATGTCCTCACATAAGTCTACCTGATGATATGAATTCACTTTCTCTGATTTATCACAACCCTCGATAGACAAGATTAGGGTTCATGTATCAATAAGCATAACACATGCAAGTCTAGATAGAAATCCACTAACTAATGATATGCATGTGCTCAAGCATACAAGAAAGAATAGGTGGCTATGATCATCCTTAATCTTGTTAAAATCCAATGAGTAGTAGCTGGAATCATAAAGCGACATGCAACTAACCCTTAATAGCATTTGAGCTTCCATAATAATCAAATATCAGTTAGCTATATATGATTAAGACTAGGCTCAAGACTCCCTTTAGCCACATGTCATCAATAATATGAACGAATGCCTTCAATTACGTTTTCTTATGAAAAATGCATAGACATGTGTGAACAATTTGCATGACGGAGCACCACAAAACATCAAGATGTAAGAGATTCGTCGAATTGCATTATATTTTCACTATGTTGATCCAAGAGTCCTCCTTGAATTTCTTAGTCCTATTTTAAAGAAACGACTTATTTCAGAAAATTTTACATTGTTGTTTTCTCTGAGAATCTTCATCTCAAATCAATGCCTACTTGATTGCATAATCAAAATCATACATGTCAATGATCAAACAGAAAAAGTCCAACCATACTTGATTCTATAAAAGTCGAGTTCCAATATTTGAGCTAAGATGACCAAACATGTCAATAAAACTCATCAATCTAATTAATGGGTCACTGAATTCAAGTAGCAACTGGCAATAGCAAACGACTGTCACACACAATTGTGACGAATTTACAGCCAAATATGGGGATTACTTATCAAAGAACCACAAAGGAAAAGTATGAGACAATAGATCTTACTTGCGGGCCTTTGGTCAGTTCGGTGTCGCTGTGATGATGCTCAAGACTCTTATAGAAAGGGCTGCTAGTGGAGGAGGATTATGTAATAGAATCAGTCCCACAAGTGGCTGCTCATGATTTTTGGAAGTGCGTCGGTGTATTTATTTGGATCCATCCCAGCAACCTTTAGCTCTCCCTCCTTTTATACACTTCATTGAGGAATTATATAGGAAAGAAAGGAAGATATTGGGGCTCAAAATCAGCCATGTACAATCTAATTTCTGAATCAATGGGATCGCAACATTATTTCCTTTCTACTTTTACTCAATCCTTATAGTTGAAATATTATCAGTTCATATCAGTTCCGGACCTGATCTTTTTTCTTCTCTTTAGTCGAGCACGAATTTTATCTTTCCTTTCCAAAATTTTTTTTATAAATATTCATCATATTAGTGACCATTGGAAAAGGAGTCCCATAAAAAGACCCCAAGATTAGTGAGAAACGAATTTTTTGAACCCAACTAGCCAGTACGAACCGGCCTGCACACAAAGGCTCAATGATCAAATTTCTTGGACGTATTCATGACCTTTCAATGTTTCACTATATCTTTTCCTTGATCCTTAATCCAAATACCATCAGTCTTGATCAAATTGGACATAACAATAAATAGATATGATTTTTCTTATATAACCTACCACAGCTCGGTCACTATTTACATATTGGGCAATCTTCATTCAAAAAATTGTATCTTCCTCTCCAAAATGAATTTCAGGGTCCAAAATCCATCAAATCGAACTAACTGAATGATCTTCATGATGAATCTAAATTTACTCAATTTTAACTATGTTAAATCCACTTTCCAAGCCTCTGAATGAAACTCAGTTGTTAAGACTGGTAGTTCTTACTCGGATTCTTCAGTTTTCATTCCATGAGGAGCCCCTGTACCTTGAACGAGTCTGACAATCTTCTTGGGACATGATTCCAAGTATTTCTTCTTGAGCTAAAATGAAGTGTCTACATAGAGTAAACATGGGATTACAAGAAATTGGGTACCACAACAGGCTTAGACTCTAGCCTCTAGTAGGCTTAGATGGATATTTTATGTGGTATCCGAGCGAGTTTTCTTGAGAGCACACACTACTCCATATTCGAATATGAAACTCGTGGTTGGTTAAGTTCGAGATAAAAAAAAAAGTTCAACTTGAGAATTTATTTAGTAATATCCTATTCAAAAAGTGCTGACCCTCAAGCGAGAAGGGTAGCTGCCTGGTCTTTCAAAGCTAGAAGTTAAAGCGGGCATTCGTGCTTGGATTCTGATTGGAATTCTTTCCAATTACCTAAAAGGAACTCTGGGAAACTACCGCGCTAGGTCTAGAGAGAGATGGGATTGGTTGGGGTGGAGATGCAAGCAAGAAAAGGAATCAGTCGTCTAAAAAATACAAGAGCTCCACTATAGACACCATACGATGGAGGAATTTCTCAAATTCCACCTTTAAGTTTGTATGGAATGACTTACAACCTTGAAAATTGAACGTACCATGACATAAAACAATTTGATTTTCTAGTTGCATACCCAAGTTTTCTTTTATCTTCTAGCTTGCTCTCCGTGACAAGCTCCCCACAAGGCAACGAATTGCAACATGGGCGAATCTACCTTCCCTGTCATGTGCTCTCTGTGATGAGAAAATTGAAAATTCCACACATCTCTTCTTCACTTGCCAGTTCACACACTCAATTTGAGAAACTATTATGAGACAACTCCAAATCACTCGTGCAGTTAGACCGTGAAAGACTGAATTGCAACGTGCCATTTTTGCTTAGCAAGGGATGTAGTTTAAACTCCTTGATATATAGACTATTATGGACTAATTTTATTTGTCGTGTGCATAGAACAAAACAATAAAATCTTTAAAAATTCTCTCTAATATACATCTCATATAGTAGAGAACCTTGTTTACATCAGAATATCTCGCTTCCCATGTTGGAGAATAGACTTCATAGTAGTATGATAGCAAGAGTGCTGAACATTCGAGTTCAAATGTAAAAATGATGTACAAATTTTGATCATATTAATGAAACTATATAATTATCTAAAAAATCATTACATTTTCTATTCTGATAGATAACTTCTTTTACAAGAAAAATCTTTAAAACCTTGGTGGTACCTTCAAGGTTATGTGAGACAAGAATGAGAGAGAAAAAGAAAGGAGTTTTCTCCAACGATTCATATCATATATTTTTTATCCAACAGTAATTTAATTATAATGGTATGATAACATGAAGGTTTTGTAAAGTCTCACCTCTTTTATGATATCATTGTTGACTTGTGATTGAGAGATCTTACGTTCTCCCATGTACTTTTATTTCTCTCTTCTTCTTTTCCTTTTTTAAGCCCATTGACTGGCTTTGTAACCGAAAAAATGGAAAGCAAAACAAAATGACATTGCGTGAATTCTTTTGCATAGTTAGGGGTAAAATTTAGAAAACCGAATTCAATGGGATTTAATTGATAATATGCAAAAATTGTCGGGGGCAAAATTGACATCCTTTTCCCCGTACAACCAAATGCTTTGTTTTGAGTCTGATAAAAAAAAAATGCTTTGTTTTGAGAGAAGTCGATTCCGACCTCGCAAGGGGACTTCGTTAAACATCATCGGAACGGCCCCAACGGCTCCCAAATTTCTCCCTTCTCGGCCGCAGATCGGCTGACTGCGGCCGCACAAAGGCCCTGAATCGCCATCGTAACATTAAACTAGACCCTCAATTCACTATTCCCTACCTCTGATTGCTCAAGTTTTCTGCTAGATTAACGACGGCGTTAATGGCCAGTAACCACCTCCCGCCGGCTGAGCTTACCACCAGTGGCCGCCCAGTCCTAACCCCCTATGAAATCGAATGCTCCTTTCTCTCCGGTGTAGACCTGGAATCGGAGGACTCCCCGCCTGTCAACTTCTACATCCGTCTCAGATCAGGCCTCCTCATCCTCACCACGCACCGGCTCATTTGGCTACCGCCCGATCCTGTCCCGCCAGGATCCAAGGGCGCGTGCGTCCCACTTGCGGCCGTCTCCCACATATTCTCATCTAAGAAGTCCATCAAGTCCATGTTTGCTTCGCCAAGGCTCTCCTTCCAGCTCTCCGTCGGCCCTGACGGCCGCGTGGATGCCGCAGGCTCTAGGCGTGGCTCAAAGTCCGTGGTGATGACGGTGGTGATGAGGGGGAAGGGCGACGTGGACGCTTTTGTGGGGAAGTTCTGGGAGAACTGGAGGGCTAGGGCTTGGGAGAGAGACAACGAGGAGACGGGAAGCTCAGGCTCGGTCCGTTCGAGTCTCAGTTCAGGGTCGGGATCGGGAGGGTTCGACCCAACTGGGATGAGGGTGGTAGGTGTGGCGGGGATACTGAGGAGGGAGCAGGAGATTTGGGAGAGCACTGATAAGAGCTTGCAGGATGCTTTCCAGGACTTAAATGCACTCATGGTATTGTCAAAGTGGCTACTTTAGCTGCTCTTTATCACTGTTTTGGTTTCCTTAGTTTCAGATAGTTTAGGAATTGTTATTCAGTTTACAAGGTAAAAATGATGGGTTGTACAAGAATAGTTTGTTCTTACTTCAGTACAAGGAAGCTGGTCATTTTCACTGAAGATTCCTTTTCACGAATGCTAGAGAAGAAACTTAGCTGAATAACATATAACTTCAATTGTAAGGGAAAATGGTGTTTGTAACTTTGAACAGAATAGGTAAAGGATGAAAATTTCCTGTGAGCTTGAAGTGAAATTCTGAAAGATGTGCTTTCTATTTGAAGAAAACACAGGGAGGTTCTTATATTGTATCTGGCAGTCCTGGTTGAGCTCTTTACGATGACACAGTTTGTTTTTGATTTTGATAATGGCTGTGGCCATACAGAGCAAAGCTAAAGAGATGGTGATGCTGGCAGAGAAGATGAGACTTAAACTCTTGTCTGGCTCATCTCAAAGTGGAGCAGCGAATGATGAGGAACTGGGATCAAAAGAAGAAATGCAAGATTGGTTGTTGAGTGTTGGTATCATATCTCCAGTTACAAGGGAGTCAGCTGGGGCTCTTTATCACCAACAACTGTCTCGACAGGTCATCTCTCTCTTTTTTGTGTTATCATACTGGCTTTGTCTCAGTAATAATTTTCTTTAAAGAGCATGAGAAACTGGTTCTACTGTTTCTGGAGATTAGACATGAAAGATTTGTCTACACAGCCAATCTCATGGTTCATTGAAAGGATATGCTTACCTTGATTCATGGGTTTTCAAGGTATTCACAGGACCTATTTTTCACTTAAGATGTTATTGCCTATAAAAAAAATAAATAGATTTGGGTCATTTTTGTTAGTTAATTAATAGTTTCTTTACCATATATTCTGTTGACATGTCTTTGTCTGCGAGATTATGTCCTATATTTCCAGTTTACATTTATGTATTTGTTTTTATCATGTATAACAAACTGCATTGGTATAGTCCCAGGCATAGTAGAAATTGGAGCAATGTGGTTTCCACTTTGGCTGTGTAACATCAACCATTAGCTTCTAGGAGTTTCTTGTGTATCAGTGAATTTGCTACATTTGAGATTGGCAATGATGTAAAATGCATTCCGTGTCCAACTATTTGTTACTTTCTTAAATGAAATGGAAATTGGCAACTTGGAAATGGAGGCTTCATTTGTGTGAGCATCTTGCTGAAAAATTCCTTTTTGTTATTTTTCCTGTGCCTAATTTTGCAGTGACAATATTTCGTAGCATTTGTAAGTCAGATTTGGTAACATTATCTGATATGAATCCGTTTTACTATGATCAGTTACATATGTATATATATATGCTTTACATTTTTGTGCAATCCTCCTATTTCATGGGCAAGAGCTTAATTAATCTTTTCATCTCTTAGTTAGCAGATTTTGTCAGAATACCGCTAGAGAGATCTGGGGGAATGATCAACCTTATAGATATATACTGTCTTTTCAATCGGGCTCGAGGCACAGGTAATGATCCTATGCTCTACTGCTGTTGACTTATGTGAATGTTTCCCATTTCTATGTTAGATCCTTGATGCTTTTTTTTTGGGGGGCACAGAATTGATCTCACCGGAGGATTTGCTGCAAGCATGTTCCCTTTGGGACAAATTCGATGTGTATGTATGCAATGTGATGATTAATATTGCAATAGTTGTTAAGGCTTTTCTTTTCCCCCGACAAAGCATATCCTTGTATGATTTGACTTGCTCATACGATCCATTTTCTCAGTCCAGTAATGCTCCGGAAGTTTGATAGCGGAGTCATGGTCATTCAAAGCAAGTCCCATAGAGATGAAGAGGTGATCTACTTTTCTTTTTTGCTTTATTTTTAAGACAGCTGCATTTGCATTTTGGATGTTAACATCAAGACAAGCGTTGTCTCTGCAATTTCATAGCAATAACTAACTCCATATTATTTTCTCCTCCGTTCCTTCTCTTTACAGGTTTTCGCTAGAATCAAGACTCTTGTAACAAAATCTGATGCCCTTCGAATGGGGATAAGTGCAGGTGATGCTGCAATTACACTTGGCATTGCTCCAGCAATGGCAAAGGAGCATCTATTAACTGCTGAAAGTCAAGGTATGGTCGTACTTGAAAACAAAGCCACCTATATCCATAGTTGAGTAGATTGAAAAATTTAAATAAACAAACATTTATAAAGGGGAAATTGAAGATGCTTATGGCAGATATTAAGTTGAGATTAAGATAGCATTCAATATGTGAAAAAAAAAAAAATCCACCTCTTCTCACCCTCTACTTCCCAAAAATCTACCTAAGACCCAATTTTTCCCCTTCCTTCCAAATAGGCCACAACACACTACCTTAATCCCTCTCTTGCTCCTCCTGCCCATTTGCTTTGTGTCCCCTTCTCTGCCTCCCTCCTCCCCTTTATCAGCCTCCTGTCTCACGATGAAGCGGATGTGGAGTTGAGGGGTGAGAAGGGAGGCCCGAGTGTGATGGAATGAAGCCTGTGGAGATATGGAGGTGGCAGATGTGAGGACTCAAGGGAGAGGAAGGACAGGCAGGAGCATGAGTGAGATGGGTTGAGGTGAGAGGAGAAAAACAGGAAGTAGTGGAACTATTTTGCGAAAATGGAAAAATTTAGGTCATCTTTCGAGTCTTGAAAAGTTGTAAAGAAGACTGGAAATGGAAGGAGAGGAACATAAAACTTTTCTAGAACCAAATGGACCGTATATTTCTGAGTTGATGTTTGCACTTGGCAGGCCTACTGTGCCGGGATGTGAGTCCTGATGGTTTTCGATTTTATATCAACCTCTTTCCTGAGATCAATGCAGACGATGTGTACTTGTGAGTAAACGACTGCTCTTTAACTTTGCTCCCACCCACGACACAATTGTCATTGTCCAACAGATCTCTTTTCTTGTCACCCCCACCATACATAACATATGATGTGAGCACTTCATGGTCTTAAAATAGAATTTAGAGCTTTCATAAACTCATATGGGCAGGCTAGTCCCAAAGTTTTTTCGGGATTGATTTTGTTGCACAGCTATTGTGAAAGGATGTTTTTTACTACGAGGCTCGAAATTATTCTATCTAGTAATGATTAAATAAATTGTAAGTCAGATGTTCCAGGCCATTTACTGACCGCCCACTGCATACTCGCTAGGATAAGGACATCACAGGATTCGTTTATTCATGTGTTATATATCACTTTCTCACTGCTTAGCTCTCGACATTGAAAATTTATATTACCTTTTCTACTCTGCAGGGTGGGCAGTGACGGGATTTATGCGACATGGATCAATTCAATATCACTTTATAGGTAAGAGATATGGTCCTCTCTGCGTGTATAGTTGCCTAGCTCCGTTTATTACCAATCATTTGCCCGTCTCCACTATTCCTTTCTACCTGATTGAACTGATGAATCTGAAAAATCGCTTCAGGTTGGGGTGAAGGGGAGATGTCAGACACGGGCACACACATTAGCCGCGGAGGTGGTGTTGAGGAAATCTCATTCCATGTTGTCTGTCTATTATTACGAGGAACTCGGGTCCTCAGCCATCAGGAGGGAGGGGATAACGCTGAGATTTTGGAAGCACTCTTTTTGAAAGCAAGGAACCAATCAATTTCACAAATAAAATGCGACACGGTGGTTGGTCCTCGATCCGTATTTGCATGGCATATCTGGAGACTGCCACAATGAAACAGTGCTTGAAACGATTTTTTTCATTGATCTGTTGTTTGGGTCGGACTGCTCACTCCTTCGTGGTTTAGTGAGGTTAAGATTACAAAGATCGAATCTTCTTTATGCCTTGCTCATTGGTGGACACTGACTTCTTACATTATATCAGGTCTTTGATGGTACTACGCAAACAGGGGTTGCTGTTAGTATTAGTTATTTGGTTCATCTGCTATGTTCATGGTCGAATACGAAAGTTTGAATATTATACAGCAAAAGTGACAGTGCTATCTGTACGGTCCTCATTTACGATAAGAAAAAAAACTATGGGTTACACCCCAAGAAATCCTATGTACAATTAAGCATGGACTCGTTTGAAAATATATTCAGTCGATGCGTTTTCCAATTTTCGTAGAATTTCTCAAATGTATCGAATGTTTGAGAAATTAAACAAGGTCTAGGATTGGTAGCCAAACGTTGTAATTTCAAAGTGACATTAAATAAGGTCTAAGATTGTCAATCAAACGTTGTAATATGTCTGCCGATTAGTCACTGGGAAAGAAAAAAAGGGAAAACAGCACAGCCGATGGTGACAAAGCACTACTTCCTTCTCGTTCCGCTCAGAGCTTGGCCTCGAGATCGTGAGACCTGCGTGGGACTAGCAGAGGAATAATGTCCGGGTCGTCAACTCCCTCGAAGAACTTGTCGACAGCTTCCTCTGTTACCTGCTCCAGACTTGGAGGGCTCCACTGCCAAATAATAATTAATTTTTTTAGTCACTAACTAAGACATTTTTTAATAAATAAATAAAGTTAATTTGATAATGATTTTTTTACACTGAGTTGAAGAATTATTATGTGTCCATTAACTATATATTACGATTATTAGAAAAAGGGAAAACTGTATAGTTTTTCTTTTTTCTGTAAAAACTTTGTCCTCTCTATCTATTATCTATTACTACTTTAAGGAAAAAACTCATCTTAATATCACTTTTTTCTTTTCCCAAAATGCCCTTGATTGAAATTTTGGTAACCCTTGAATTAGAATAAAATGATGTCACTATTGTAAATCCGCCATGTATAATTACCTATTTTTCATTGTTTCTCACTCTTTTATTTAAAAACTAATTGTAGATAATTAATTCCTTCAATCGTAGACGAACATGTTTTTAATAAATTTTATTTAGATAACATACCATGTATTGTATAGGTAAGACTCTAGTTATTTTATTATTAAAGGGGGAGATGTATGTGTACGGTAACGAATCATGCGTCCGCACCTTTGGTTTCTTGTCCTTGTCGAACAGCTGTGCTCTCGAGCCCTGGAGATACTCGCATCGATCGAGCAAGGTCACATCGAGACGGTACCGACCGGAAAACGATATAACCGTAGAGTGGAAGTGAAGATTGGGAAGGCTAAGAATTTAAGCCATACCTCGTAGAAATCTCTGTTGACTGTCCCACGTAGCATGTGACTGGAAATGAGGAATTCCCTGGTTAGACATTGCTGGAGGCTCTGACTCCTGCCTTCCCTTATCTGAGAAGTTAGAGATAGCAATTTTTAAAAAAAAAAATCTGTTCATGGTATTTTTTTTTCGTATTAATGGTGGATATTAAATATTAACCAATCTTATTTTATCGAATTAATTTAATTCATATAAATTTCGGCATTTTTAAGATTTCGATTACTACTCTGTGATAGGGGTGTAAGCTAAAAATCGGAAATTCGAAAAACTGAAAAGAGTGACTGAATGGGAACCGAAAAAACCAAATTTATGGGTCTTGAGATGAATTCAAAGCAGTTTTTAATGTGGAAAAAACCGGACTGGTAAATTCACGCCCCAACCCAAAAACCCCGGCGAGGCCCGAAACCGAACCAAAAATTAGTTAAATTTATATTATATGTAATAAACTATTTTATTATTAGATTTTGACAATACAAATAATGTATTTGATATTTTTAAACTTGAATCTTGATTCATATTTACGTATTTCATCTTCTTAATACACTAAAATATTTATAATTAGTTTTTCTCATTTATTATAATGAATTTTATTGTATTATTTTTGCATTTAATATATTATTATAGTAAAAGTCAAAACCTAAAAAAACCAAACCCGAAGTGGGTGGTTTCCATAACCCCTAAACGGTTCTTGGTGCGATTTTTTAACTTGAAAAAATCGGACTAAAAACAACCGGGACCCAAAATTTTTAGAAAAAACCGGCCCGAACCACCACCCGTTTACACCCCTGCTCAGTGACAATGACAGAAGTTAGGATCAATTTATGGGAGGGGAAAATATACTTGTTATCATCAACCTTCCGTTTTTTATTATTTTTGTTCTAAATATTTATTTTTATTTATTTATATTATAGGGTTTTTGAGTTTTTACCAATTTAATTCTACTGTTACTTTTTCTGTCCCGTCCAAAAATATGTATTTCATCCAAAAATGTTTTTTTCAAAAATAATGAAAATAGTACATAAAAAATGAAAAAATCAGTAGAACGTTACAGGTAACTACATCTTATTCAAAATTGAGACTCATTCTTAATGAAGAATTGATTGGTGGTTTCTATCGCTATAAAATCTTGATCATTCTGGTAAGAATATGTCTTAATTTTAGTAGGAGATATTTTTTGATAACTAGCACTTCCTTAATCAGGAATGGTCTCACTGTACTCCTTACTTCTCGTTTAATTTTTTTTGATATTTTTGAATTTTATAAAATATTTGTATTAAAAAATTATTTTTTGGATAGAAAAAGTAATGGTAGGACTAAAGTGGCAAAAAATTGAAATGTTGATGATATGAATGACAAAAAGAATAAAAATTTAGGACGAAAATAGTAGAAGTGTAAAAGGTTAAAAATCAAAAGTGTGATTTACCCGTTTACCGAACAAAACTTGCTATTGTAAACATCTGGATTTCCTGGACAAATGAGTTGAAGAATTTTACCGATCTTAGGGTTACTTTAAGACTGGTTGGGGAAGCAGATTTCATGGAGATGTAAGCTTCCTTTATCCACTTATCACCTCCACTCTTAGCCTCAATTTCCTGCACCAAAAAAATAATCCACAAAAAAAATAAGTTAATAATAAATATTTTTTTTTGTAATTTTCCTTTCTTTTTTTTTTCCGGCCGAACGAGGTAGAACCCATTTCTTAAAAAAGAAAATAAAATAACAAATCTAAAAAATGTAAAGACGAGGTACATAAGTTTTCGAGCGATCAGTATTTATTAAAATACATGATAATTTATTTATTGATAATTATACGTATTTTTATTTGGAAATGGCGAGTCTGCATTACCCTTAACAACCATAGATAATCACAGACAATTAAAATTTATTAGTAATTAATAGTTTTAGGGTTGAAAAAAATTAATTTTTGCATCTGAAAATAGAAAGAAAATTCTAAAAAATAATAATTTGTAATAATTGGTGGATATATAAACAGGGTGCCTAATTAAATTAGTCAACTCGTTATGAAATATTAACTTCAATTAATTAATTTTCATAATCTTTTCACTGAGTAATATTTTGACCTAAAAAGCCTAAATACGAAAAAAAAAAATTAAAGAGGAACATTTGTGCTGTAATATTACCAATGACGACAGGATCTCTTCCACCGTGCTTCTTGAGAAGCATCTGTTGATAACTGTCTCTAACCTACAAATTTTCCAAACAAATGGATCAATTAATAAATTAAGTCTTCTCGTGGCTGATCAAAAAAAAATTAAACCTGTAAACGTTATTTACCAAAATTAAAAAAAAAAAAAACAGTGAGAATTTCATGTTTCAGGAGTACTCTTACCTCTTAAAGGCACTGTCCTGCTTCAGATTTGGTGCCTGTGAGAATTTTTCGATGATGTCGGAAATGGTTGTCGCCGTCGAAGAATGCGAAACATGCTCACATATTGCCTTCTCCAGCAAATTAAGGTCCTGTTGGAGAAGACATTTCATATATAAATGGAATATAAAAATCTTTTTTTTAATCATTACAGGTAAAAAAAAACTGCTTAAATTCCCTAAATTATCATTTACTCAACTTTTAGTCTAAAAAATTACACAATTTACTGCCTTTTTTTTTTCATTTTATAACCTATCAATTTTTCATTGTAAAGTTGTCGATTTTCTCCATCGAGTGCACAATTACTACTGACGTGGCAGTCGTATTGCCACTTGTCTTGTACATTCTACTTAGGATGCCTTATATGCACTTAAAAAGAAAAATTGGTGGGTGATAGAATGAGGAAAACGGAGAAAATTGCATGATTTTCTGAGATAAAAACGAAGCGAGTGATGATTTGGAGATTTTTTTTTATAAAATCGCTTGATTTTTGGGTAATTTTTCCCAATAATCATTGATATGTTTCGTGGGAAAATAAAGGAAAAATAGTTTGTGAATCAAATAGTAGAAAACAAAAAACTTATAAGACACATTCAAAATTCAAATAAAAGATCACAACCAAATAAAAGACTCAGTGATGACATTTTTCCTATTCCTGTTAGCTCACCGACTCAATTCAAATTTAAATGGATCGTGATTTATTAAAATTTTAAACAACTGATATTTCATATAAAAAAATAAGTGTAATAATTAATAATTGAAATTGCTAATACCTTGGAGGGGACGAAGTGTGAGGCGAGACCGCACGCAACCATTTCAGGGCCATCGATTCGGGCTCCGGTCAGCGCTAAATATTCCCCTGTTGGCTAAAATATTGTTATTATTTTATAGTAATTTAATTAATTAAAGCCCGCACGTAACGCAATAATTATTTTTGGAATTTTTGCAATGAGATAAAAATTTTAAAAAAAATTGTCCAAGAAATAAGGGCTCAAAAAGAAAAGAAATTAATGGGAAAATCCCAAAAATATATAATGCAATATATATACCGAAGGACCCAGGGAGACGCGAGAGGAAATAGGAAGCTCCGACGTCGGGGAACAATCCTATCGATGCTTCCGGCATCGCAAATACCTGTTCATATTTTGTGTCAGTCTCGCTGTAAGACTATTTGAGATATACATATTTTATATATATATATGTAGACACTAAATGTTTGTCCGTACTTGACACGGATTTTACTATCTAATGAAATTAGTGAAAAAACGAGTATTTGAATGATTAAACAGAGTTTTAGTTACCATTAATTTCGAATGTGTAATTTTTCGGTAAATCAAATAGAAAAAAGGTTTAGTGATTTTATAATGAAAATGGTAGAGCAGGAAGGAGAAAAACGCTTGTGAAATAAAAGAGAGAAGAGAAAAGACGATAACAGAGAAAATGTATGTGTATATATTAGCGAATTTGCTATGGCAGTCATTATTTTCTTAATCAAATGATTATTAAAAATTAAACTTTATACATTGGCGAATAATTTGGATAAGTGAAAAATACACCATAACTCTCATGAATTTTCATATAATGGAGTTAGACATTGTCCCGTGCTATGTAGTAATTTGTTATTAATAAAATTTATGAGAAAAGTAAATATATAAATAATTGAATAAATTATTTACTGTAATTAATATTCATATGTAATATATATATGTAAATATTTATTTAGTCCATTTCCATATAATTAATTCATACTGCAGTCAGGAGACAGGAATATTTGCGATAATTTCTTCGAGGGTAAAGGTAACTTACAGTCTTTTCGGTCACGACTCGGAAGGTTGCCTGCATGGAAAGTCCAGCTCCTGCGCCCATCACGATTCCATGAACCAATGAAACCTTCAAGGGGCAAAAACGAAGCAAACATCATTAAGGCATAGCTCCGTGAGGCATGACTTGATTTACAGGGGTAAGTTAGTTCAAGTAATTCAACGCTCTGTCCTCTTAAACAAAGGTCTTCAGAATCGAGTTCCCGTGAATGAAAAAGGCTCATGTTGTGGAAAAAAATTTCAGTGGAAGGGTTATTCCACATCAGTATCGCTTATGTGATATATCCGTCCAATCACAACTTGACATGTAATTAATAATTATATATTATCATTATTAAATCCTAAAAAATATTTTAAAAAAACCTTAAATAAATGGTGAATTCTAATTGAAAATAATATAAAAATAGTAAAAAAATATTTAAAAATATAATAAATGGTGAACCCTAATTGAAAATAATATATAAATAGTGAATTCTCATTAGACGAATATGCCACGTAAGCAATAATGATGTAGTACGACCGCTCCACTGAAGACTTTCTCCATGTCGTGAGAGTTTTATTCCTTAATGGATTAACCAGACTTTGACCGAATTAGTTAAAGCCCTATAGGACTTCTGGAAACCAGCAGAGCTAGCCGACAAAAAATACAAAATTACCTACGAACTATAAGAGATCGAACTCGTATCCGCCCAGCTGAAAACCTAAATTTATAGGGTGGTGGTATCCAATTTGTCATAAATATAATGATTTTTCTTATTAGCTAAGTCATGGAAAAAGTCTTCAGTAGAACGGTCATATCACGTTAGTATCATTTACTTGATATATTCGTTCAATCAGGACGTGACATGCAGTTAATAATTATATAATTATTGTTATTAAATCCTAAAAAACCTTAAAAAAATATATAAAAATCTTAAATAAATGATGAACCCTAATTGAAAATAATTTATAAATGGTAAAAAAATATTTTAAAAAATATAATAAAATGGTGAATCCTAATTAGAAATAATATATAAATAGTGAATTCTCATTGGACGGATATATCACGTAAGCGATGCTGACGTAATATGATCGTTCAACTAAAAACTTTCTCCTTATAAGCATACATGCCTCTTATGTAAATCGAAAAATTCTCGGTCTTATTCTTATATATCATGTTCCTGTTCCCCCTTTTGGTCTTTTAACCTCCCTCTTATCTGTGAATCGATTCCCATGATATCCCCGTCTAATCTTCCAGTACTCGCATCATCTTTGCTCTCTATATTATATGATGTCAGTTTTGATTCGCAAAATTTACGACGTATTTTCGACATTTCAGTTAATGGATTGGTTATGAAGTTGTCGTTCAAGCATGATCTCAGCAGCATCCTGAAAAAGCATGTTCCAGAATCGAATTAACTGGTCGAAATTTCTCACCACGGGTTTCTTGAAAGTAGCAAGGAGGTAGCCCGCCATGAGAACGTTCCTGTAAAACAACATGGCATAGCTCCAGTGTCCTGTCAATATTAATTTCCATCGGAAAAAAAAAACAAATGTTTATTAATTTCCATAAATATAAATTGGTATCAACATCTTGACACCATTTTAGGAGAAAATGTCGTACGTGACAAATATATTATGTAACAGTACTTATATAGTATCACATGCCAATTAGGTTAAATTATTTCTAACTTTTTTTTATTATTAGGATTTCATAAAAAATTATAAAATGATTTAATTTTCTTGATTTATGATACCGTATAAGAGCAGTCACGTGATATACTCGTTACGTGTATTTTCATATAGAAAAAAAAACACAAAAAAGGCATGCGCATGAATAAATAATGGAACCGGAACCGATAGAAAATTACCTACCCGATATTTGTAGCACTCTAAGATACAAGGTAATCGAGATATTCTTAAATGGACTAGGAATAAAGGATACAAGTACTTCACTTTTATTTGAATATGAGAACGGTAAAGTACCGGTATTTTCTTTTAACAGTTTACAATGGGCTTAATTCATCTAAGAATCTCTCCGTGGATCGTACAAATGAAGAGGGAGACCGGGGACCTTACCTCCCAAGGAAGAGCAGATCACACCGATGACATCTCCCCCGGCAGAGAATGCTTTACCGTTTGCCTGAAATTTTCACAACAAAACTCATAAAAATTTAAAATAAAAAGCATATTAACCGAAAAGAACATCAAAACGAAATTTATCATACATTTGATGCACGGTAGCTTAATAAGTCTAGATCGTACTTCGATTGTCTACACCGATCGACAAAAATTGCATCGAGAAAACATGTCGACGCGGAAAGTGGACGAAAAGATTTTCCCAATGCTTACCTTCAAAATGACACAGCCAACCGCCGGGTCGTGCTCGTACTTCTCCAAGGTCCTCAATATTTTCGAAGCCTGTTCGGGAGAAAACGGTTCTGGTCGGACGATGTTCCATGCATAGTTATGTTATGTTGTGGGGGAGGAAGAAGAAATTAACCAGTACCATCTCGTAGTTGACAGGGTTGAGCTTTGCTGGCCTGTTGAGAACCACCTTCCTCA
The DNA here is from genome assembly GCA_037672795.1 of Lagerstroemia speciosa. Lineage (NCBI taxonomy): Eukaryota > Viridiplantae > Streptophyta > Magnoliopsida > Myrtales > Lythraceae > Lagerstroemia > Lagerstroemia speciosa. The sequence continues at coordinate 8,822,330 of CM075290.1, read as the reverse complement.
CAGCCGAGCTCTCTTCGAACAGTACCTGACATTATTGACATCATGTCACGACCCGCCGCTGTCAAGAAACACCGAACTATGCAAACCAAACCGCACTAACCGACCTGATCAACTTCATGCCTCAGCGAGCAAGTGATAGCTGCCATCGGAGAAAGATCGGTATGTTCCTCTAAAGATGAATCTGTAAGCAATGTCAGTTTGAGTGCATTAACAAATAAATATCATACTAAAGTATTCATCTGAAGCTTTGTTTCCCTGTTGACAAAAGTGAGAGAACTTACTGAGAGGAGGAGGAGGAGATATGGGAGTTCCTGTATGCACATATCACCCAATACCACGAAGTACTCAAGGTTTTATAATGTATGCCAGCTAGATGCATTGTTTCCGGTCGGCATTACTTGGTGTTCGGATGTTTTCAACTGACCGTACTGATCAAGGTATGAGCTAGATCAATTTGCTAAGAGGTGAAACTCTCTTGAAAATGGAGTCTTCTCTCTTTACAAGACTCGGACCGAGATCATTCTTAAGAGAAAGAATTATAGAACTATTTCAACTGTGGATGTATATTTTTTCGGTGTACGGAAGAGACACTTAAACCAGAAAGGGATAGACGTGATGGAATAGAGAATATAAAGAGGTATGGTGGTCCCAACAGGATCTCTCGATCTTTCAGGTCGAGAGCGGTACCAACTGTACCGAGCATTTTTTTTAGGCCGTGAATGCATGTTTTCTTTGAAGGAAGTTGGCCGCTTCATTTATTGATGTTATTATTGCTCTCTTCCTTTTTTTTTTTTCCTCTTGTGATCCCTAATGAAAATGAGACATTTGTGCTCTTTGGTATAAGAAACTGGTACACGGTAACTGCATAGCTAACATAGGACATGTATGATTCCTAGGTACGCAGAGACAGTTCCGTTAGCAACATCCAACGCCCCCGTTCCTAGTCCTGGCCACGGGCTGGTTTGGGACTGGGGCTGGCCAGGAACCAGCCCGGAACCGTCCTTAAACCGTGAGGTCTAAGGTTCAGAGTCGGTTCCAGTAGTCCCAGAAACCGGAACCGGCGGGAAATATATATTTTTTAAAATTTTAATTCAAAATTCAAATCTCCCACCTACCCCTGCCCCTACCCCCTGCCCCCCTGGCCCACTGCCCCGCCTGCCCCTATGCCCCAATTGTAGGTTTTGTTTTTTTTTTTTAATATATATAATCTAGAGTAAATAATTATTATATGATATAAAATATAAATAAGTTCGTTGTGTAAATTACTATTTAAACATTGACATTTGTAGAGTTGATTATTAATAATTGTAAAAATTTTACATGTATTAAGAATTTAACTGTAATTTATATAACGAACTCGTTATTAAATTAATTTTTATTTAATTTTAATAGAAATAGAACCAGTCGATTCGGAACAGGACGGAACCGTAGTTTCGAACCGGAACTGTGCGGTTCCGAACCGTCCATGAGAAGGTTCAGGGCCGGTTCCAAGGGATCATGGAACCAGAACCGTCCGGTTCAAGAACTGTGACCAGGACTACCTGTTCTGAATCAACCATGTGGTTCGCCGACCATCGACTTCTCTTGCAGTTCCGAGGCCGATTGTGTACCAACTCGCACAAATGCAGCATTCATGAGCCAGATTTTCTTTTGGCTACCAGGGTTAGAGTGTCTCCAAGAGTTTGTGAGCCTCCTTACCCGGTGCGGCCGGTACAACTGAGCCTATGGTGGCCATAGGACGTCTGCCTGATCGGAAGAATAGTTATCTCCGGATTCCAATTCCGGGGAGAGTAGAAAAAACAGTGGAACAGGGAAAGAGGGGATCTCGAATGGGACGGTTTTGGTAATAATCAGTGGTGAGAGTTCAGAGCAACAAATGCAAGTCCAGGTCGTGTTAATTGGACCAGCTGAGGAATTTCTGTTTCCGGTAGGGTTATTGGTGGACTTGTCCACTGGACCATTAATATATTTCTCCTTTTGTTAAACAGATTCGGTAAATTAAACAAAATGTAAAACACTGCCACTCGTAAATTAGCTCTAGGAAAAGTTTAATGCAACCTCACATTCTTTTTTTTCTTTCTATATATTATCTGGAAATAATCTTAGTTAATCCTACTGTATAGTGATATAGTGAGAGAGAACTAATTATACTCTGATTAATACTAATTGAGGTAACTGTTTGATGATTAATACCAATTTGCTCGTTTGTCACAATATGATTGATATTTTCTTATATTGAGTGGTGAGATAAGATCGTTTAAAAATTTCTTTACTACTCGACATCACAAAACTTGATAAATATCGATTAACCTATATTTGAACGATCGAACTATTAAAGGCAAATCCTTTTAAATCATGGCTTTTTTTTCCATGTTTAATACATGCAAAATTTGAAACCATACTCAAGAGCAAAAGATTCTAAACCATCCGAACCAACTAAACACGGTAACAAGACACTTTAGATGCAGCTACAATGGAAAGCTCCATATAGTGTATGTTCATACATATCACCAAGAAACAATGAAATTCACTTTTGTGGCATTTGGTATGCTTGAATTAAAAAGAACAAAATAAAAATTATAAATATTTAACTTTTCATTTCATATTTTTCACTGGCTTGCATTCTTAAGAATTGTTATATATATGCATAGGAATTTTTTATCATATTCATCGAATAAGGCTCCCTCGAAATAAGTTAGGGAACTCCCATTCTATTAATTTTCACAATGCATTCCTTCTTATCTTCAAGACGAACTTAAATATTACTAATTTTTTCATGTACGATTGCATTTTATTTTGTAAAATTCATTCCATTCTTTCGTGCCGAATGCAATCTTCATTTAATACTCCGTCGATTTCTCTTTTCTGTTACAAATGAGACACGCATGTCTAAAAAATATAGAAGTGATAAGAGAACAATGGATTATGAGCAGCTACACTGATGAGAACGGGATTGAAATTTCAGGGACAAAAAGGGCAAGAGAAAGGAGAATAAGGTGATACGATGAATCCCTACAGTATGAATCAAACTCAGGATGTAATATCACAGTGTATAAGACGAGGAGGAGTTTGGGAAATAGAGAGGTTGGAGAGCTATACCGATGAAATTAAATTCATTATTTCTTGCTTTCATTTCGATGCGATGCGACTTAGTGATACCCTTTCTATCGAATGCTGCGGATTTGAGATAGAGATGGTTGGGTGTGGTAATAAATGAACAGTATATGTGGCAAGCTCTTGGGCCATATGAAAGCAAGACAGGTCCAGGACAGAGTTTTTCTTATCGGTAAAAGGAGGACAATAGTGGTTGTGGCAGTAATCCCGGCACCCCTATTACGTGATGTTTGGACTTTTGTTTCCAACCACGAATATATTCGATGAACTGGACAACAAGTATTCATGATACCACTAAAAGTCTAGTATATTCCAAAGAGTCAAGTATCCGCTATGTCCCAAATTCAAGGATTTCTTATACCAATATTGTTCCAAATGAAACCCTAGCATGTAACTCCAGCTTAACTAAATACATGAAGTTGAGTTTTGGAAGCACTGAATCGCTGTTCTGGTGTACAGAGTTAGTTCCGAATGAAACTCTAACACATAACTCCAACCTTACTAAATGCATGAAACTGAGTTTTGGGACCACTGAATTGTTGTTTTGGTGTACAGAGTTACAATTACATAATTCCTATTAATTGGACAGCTGAGGACGTCCTTTCTTGGCATGGTTGTTGGTGGACCTTTCCAATTCGCGTTTATTACATTTCCACTTTGATCATTAACAAAAGTGAATTCCCAAAATAAAATGTAAAATATTGTCCATTATTTTAGTTTATTGTTTTTAATAAGTAGTCCATTTTTAGCTATTAGGGCTTTTATTTGTTATTATAAAGCATGAAACTATTGGCAGGATGTCGGCAAAAGTTGTCTCTTCACGTGTAATGGATAGATTCGACATAAGATTGACAGAATCACCGATAGATAGAGCCATCAGCAGTTTTACTGTCTTATAATTACTGTAATAGCCTCTATTAGTAAACGTATACACACTGATTCATAGGTTTTCCTCTAATCTCAAATTGTTTTCCTTTACTCTAGTTTTCATGATTATACGGTGGAAACCTGATTCGAACTGTTTTCATTTACTGTAGTCTTCAATGTGGAGATTGACCAAAATTTTGATGCAAGTGATAGAAATGGAAGACATTTGAATGGATAACTCTAAGGTTTGACAGTTGAATCCTTTCATAAGGATTTTTAAATCTGTTTATTAAGAAGTACAACTTTTTCGATTCATGGATTTGTCAAAATACATATTCTATTGATCAATCATACGATGAAAGCTTAAGTTTTAAGAATATCATGGCAGCTTATTTTTCTTTTTACACAATATTTTTCTTAGCTTATAACATAATCTGTTTAGCATCAAAGTACTGGGAAATTTCAGCCACAATTACTGGGGAAAATTATGGTGATCATCCTTACTTTTACTTAGCAATAAATAATAAATTACAATATTGTCCAAAAAGATTAATTTTAGAACATGCAATTACAGTGATCCTAACTCCAATGGTTAACTCAAATGAACATAACACGGGGTCTGTTTTGTGAGAAAGTTTGTGAGATTAGAGGTTCAATTCATCCTCGAACGCACAGCAACTAGTGAGGTCACCTACATTTATATCTTGCACATGGATTCTCTTGAATTTATGAGCTTATAGGGTGTTCATGAGTACGGAGAGAATAAACTTCTCATTATAAAAGATAGAGAAATCCTGAAATCTCACACGGTATATAACAAATATATAATATGTAATTTAAAATATGCATAAATTTATATGTTTATAATAGAAAGTGGAAAAAATTTAAAATAATTAGGATTTACTCAATTCTAATAAATAAAATAACTATTATTCAATTTATTAAAATAAAATATTTATGAATCAAATAAAATTAAATTTAAAATATGTAATAATATAATAAGAGAGGGCAGGACGGATCAAAATAGACATAGATCCACTCTTGCCTGTTTATGGGTAGGGTCACACCCACCCAATCCTAGGCAAGGCATGTTGGGTCGACGAGTCCAAGTCAAAATAGTTTTCCCTAACCAAGAAACCTAATTCAATTCTCATTAATAAAATTCTCGTATTCAATCTTCTCTTTTGTCTCCTAGGCCTACATTGGGAGGGGGTGGCTCGTGCCAATCCCTAATAAAAATACTAGAAAATTGAGGGTTTTTTCTTTATTAGGATGAGGGCCGCAGCAACAACCACCATTCCCTCGGTGAGCTCGTACCTCGGCTAAGAGGATGGTGGTTTCAGCCATGATCGCCACCCAGCTCTCTTCAGTCCCATGCTTTCTTCATTTAACTAATAGGCAATAGCGAGCAGCACATGTCAACTCAGCATCTATACCATATATGAAAGCTAGTACAAGTTAACCTGCATCAGACATGTGTCCCTGCATTTTCTACTACATATAAGATTTTTGCAAATTTTGAACCTAAGAGAATCCTTTAGCTCAGTAGTTTGCTTTTCTTTTAATTCCATTTTACACATCCGAGTTCGATCTTTACAAAGTACAACTTTCCTTTTTATTTTCATGATATACTACTTCTTTTTGGGCCGAGTATTAGGCCCATCAATCAGATGGAGAGGTGCATCAGGAATGCTGGCCGATTATTTTATAGCAGTGGTAAGTAAGAACAAACATATTGTAAGGAAAATGTCAACAATAATGAAATTTTATTGGATTAGATTAAAATATGATATTGATAAATTTCAAACTTATATTGGATGGCTCAGTTGAGTGGACGTTTTGGTTGAGTAATGTGAACTCCTCTTCTCAATTAATTTGTTGGTCAAATCATTATATAACAATGAATTTTATCAAATGTCCAACTGAGGTGAAAATAACAGTGCAACACAGGCAATTTTTCGAAACCCCAATTTCATACCTCTAGAATCGAATGATAAAATATCAATTTTACAAGCTCTAACTATTGCTATCCGATTGATAAAAAAATTAGGGAAATATTAAATAATGGATATACAGAGAGCTGCTTTGAGAAGCTATTACTTTCATTAGCAAAATTGAAGATAATAAAATATTATATTAATTATTTATAGCAAATAATGTGACACAATTTTCTCATCACTCTATGTATGCATGACATTCTTCTATTTTATATTTTTCAATCTCATCTTCCATTAATTATTTTAATGATTAGATATTATTCTTTCTTTTTCAGTCTAAACTACTGATATCCAAAAGTTCAATAGTCTCTAAGTAATTCAGTTTAAGTTGGGAAGACCCACTAAGGGTAGTCCTGGCCATGATTCCTAAATCAAATGGTTCCAGTTCAGAACTGCCAGTTTCGGTTCTGTGACCTCTTGAAACTTGCCCTGAACCTTCCATTGGACGGTTCAAGGGCAGTTCATGGGTTACGAATCACTGATTCCATTTCTACTAAAATTAAATAAAATTTGATTTATATAGCGAGTTTGTTGTGTAAATCACAGTTAAATTCTTGACACATATAAAATTTTTACAATTATTAATGATTAACTCAACAAGTGTCAAGATTTAAATGGTAATTTACACATCGAACTTATTTGAATTTTGTATCCCATAATAAATATTTACTCTAACTTTTTAAAAAAAGAAAGATTGAAAAAGTCAACCTACTGTGTAGGTCTACAGGTGGGTTTTGGGTGTGGGGCCGGAACCGACGGTTCTGTTTTTTGAGACTACTGGAACTGGCCCGGAACCTTAAGTCTCATGGTTCGAGGCCAGCTGCGGGCCCAAACTGACCCTTGGCCAGCACTAACTAGGAGTAAAGCTCTTATAAGTTCAATTTTCTCCATTCACAAGATTCGAACCTGAGATCTTGCTTAAATGGAAGGGGTGCCCTATCGCCTCAATCAATCCACTTTAGTATTATTAGATATTATTATCTCTTCATAAGTTAGTTTTATAGGCTTACAAAAAGTTCCGCTGCGAAGTGCAGCTTTTCCTCTATTTTTTTAAAAAAAATAGGTGGTGCCACACTAGTCGTTCTTCTAACAGTAAAAAGTCGACAGAAGAATTAGCAGATGCTAGAGTTGATATAAAATCGATCGGTTATAAATTTTTATATAATGTTAAAAAACTTTGTGATAAATTTATGAAATGGTTAAACTTCATATTTTTATCCATTTACAAAAAAAATAAAGTTGTTCTAGCACTAGAGAAGTGAAGTCTCGGCTGGTCGAATGGTTAGTGTCTATCTTGTCTATGGTGGGTTGGGTCACATTGGTCCAATTGTACTTGATATTCTCCCATCTCATGTGATGTAATCTACCAAGTTGTCTCGGATAATTACAGATGAAATGGAGCAGTTATATCGTAACTTTGTTTGGGGCAACACAACTGATAGAAGATATATCATTTGATCTAATGGGATATTATTACACAGCCTATTAATTGCATGGGCGGGGTGTCTGTTCACTATCCTGTTGGAATGACGCCTTCCTAGCAAAAATCTGTTGGGGGTTGGTTGGTTATTCAGAATGAGAAGATATGTCTTGAGGCCATCAAGCATAAGTGTGATAACCCTCATGCCCTAATTCCTTCCTTCGGCATTAAATCTAATATTTCTTAACTACGAAGAGTTTTATGTCGTATATGGCCAATGGTCTTCAAGGGAGCTGGATGGAGCATAAGAATTGGGGATAATGCTCTATGCTTGAGTTCCGGGCAATGAAACTCTAGTTGACATTGCTTTAGCCCTGACACGGTATCGTCCCATTGGCATAATCTACCAATGAGAGAACTTATTCATGAGGACGAAGGAAGGAATTGGGCAGCCTTCTCAAGTCTTCTAACAGCAGGACGCTCCTTAATATTCCTACCACTATAAGTTTGAGAGGAGATATGTGTTCAGGTTGACTGTTCTAGACATTGACAGGCAATGGTTCTTTCACCATTAAGCCCACTTTTGCGCTATTAATCTAGGATAGGTGGAATGCTGAAGATTGTTTGTGGAAGATTATCAGAAATTGGAGGGGTCTCCAGAGAATCCGTACCTTCCTTAGGCTTTTTCAGATATTGTTGCTTACTCACTAATGGCATTAGACAGTCAAGGGATTTAACAACAGATGACCAGTGTCCTCTTTGGAATTTAGGTTTGAAGTCCCTCATCTATGCACTCCACAGTTGCCCTGTAGCTACTCCAACTTCGAGAAGACTGCTACCATCGACCCCCTAGGTGACACTCCATTCTCTAGGTAGAGAGGAGCGGTTGCTCAATAATCTTTTAAAGTCTCATGTACAAGTTTGTGATCTATCTTGGTCACTAGCATTCGGTTTAAGTTGTTGGCTCATGTGGTAGTGGATGAATGAGGCTACTTGCGAGCCAAGTTTCACTCAACCATGTGATGTAGCTGGGGCGATTTGGTGGGTGACAAGCTCATTCAAGACGAATCCGGTATCAATAGAGAGAGTTCTTAGAAGGTCAGTGACGAGATGGAGAGACATTGGCTGAAAGAAATTGGAAGTTGGATAGGGGAAGTTAAATATGGATGGGCTGCTAAAGGGAACTCGGGCATATACTTGAGAGCGGGTGGGTTACATAGAGATCATCAAGGGAGGTAGCTTGGTGAGTTTGTAAAGTTTGTGGACATAACTTCATATGGTCATACCAAACTTTGGGTTCAGATAACTATCTTACAGATCACTTGGGGCATGTCATTCTGAAAGATTATCCTAGAAATGGACTTCAAGGTGGTTGCCCTAGCCCTAACTTCTCAATGCACATTAGCGGGAAGGAGTTGGTTTGAGGGATATTTAAAGGATTATGGGTCATAATTGGACAGTTGTGGTGCATCATACTTACGAGGAGGACAATATGTGTGCAAATTGGCTAGCACGTTAAACTCTTTTCCCGTTACGGACTTATCATCTCAATTCCTATCCGTTAGCTCTTGAAATCTTATTGCTAGGTGATGCGATTGGGGTCACCATATCTCACCATAGTATTTCCTAATTTATCATTGAATACATAAATGTTTCGACCCCTTTTCTACCGAAAAAAACATAAAAGAGGTTGTTTCATGATCCATGAAGATGAAATTTCTTCGAAAGCTTTTCTCTTTTCTGCTTTTTACATCCTAACAAGAGACCCACTCCCCAAAACATATATAAGATCTTCCAGCTCTCTTATCTCTATCATTTGACCATTAAAAAAAATAAAATATATATTAAAAAAGAAGAAAAAACAAAGATCGTGCATCGTTCACCTATGAGTTGCGCCCCCACTAAATCGATCAACGACGTCGTCCTTCCCGTTTTCCACGCACAAACATATAAATAGATCCGCGCAAGACCGTAAACTAAACAGCACATAGCCAAGTATCCACCTACCCATGGCCTCTTCGTACGGGAAGATCACTGAGGCCGAGCAGGCAAGGCTCGATGCTCGCCGGAAGTCCCGGAAGAGGATCATAACCATCGCCTTGTCCTCTGTCGTCCTCGCCGTTGTTGTAGTGGCCGCCATGGTCGGGACACATTCCCGCGCCATCGGCTCTAAGAAGGACACCGAAGGCAGGGACCCTGGGTCACTGTCGACCTCGGTGAAGGCTGCGTGCGACATGACGTTGTACAAAGAGTCGTGTTACAGTAGCATGTCGCAGAAGGTAAGCACCGACCATGTCGTCCACCCTGAGGAGCTGTTCAAGCTCTCCGTCACGGTGGCAATGGACGAACTGAGGAGAGCAGCCGGTCATTTGTCAGGCCAGATGAAGGCGGTGAATAACTCAGCAACGGCGGTGGCACTGGACAGCTGCCGTGAGCTCCTGGACCTCGCGATGGACCATCTGAACGGCTCCTACACATCCAGCCTCGAGTCCTCGGACGATCTCCGGACGTGGCTCAGCACGGCTGGGACGTGCCAGGAGACATGCATCGACGGGTTCGACGAGCTAGCCCTAGGCCCATTAAAGGACACGATCAAGGGCTACCTTAAGACTTCCCAGGAGCTCACCAGCAACAGCCTTGCCATTGTCACCTGGATCTCGAACATCATGAGACCCATCAAGCTGAGGCGGCTCATGGGCATTGACCACCACCACCACGGCAGCAAGGTGCCTCGGGTGCCCAGGTGGCTCAAACTGAAGGACCGGCAGCTCATCCAGAGCTCAGCCGACCTGAGGAAGATCGCAAATGCAGTAGTGGCCAAGGACGGGTCTGGGAAGTACAAGACGATCGGGGCCGCGTTGAAGGACGTGCCGGACAAGAGCGACAAGAGGTATGTGATATACGTGAAGAAGGGGGTTTACGTCGAGAACGTTCGAGTTGAGAAGCCGAAATGGAACGTGGTGATGGTTGGAGACGGCAAGGATGCGACTGTCGTGACCGGGAAACTGAACGTGGTCGACGGGACCCCGACATTCAAATCCGCTACTTTCGGTAATTAGCCGATAACTCTCAAGTCTTTCAATACTTATTCTGGGAATTATGGAAAGAATCTTGATATATGCAAAAATTGGACATTGCTACCTTTAAATTTACACTTTTATGTGAATATCAATTCATCTCTTATAGCCTATGTGAAAATTTCACATAGTATGAAAAAGACAACTTAGTACAGTTGATACTACTCTTATCCTATAATCAGGTTTGCTCTCACCCGTTAGGACTTTTCATACCCTTTTATCCCTTTTTCCACCTATCTTTCTAAACCTATGCGCCTCCCCTGTGCAAAAAAAAATCACATGGCATCAAAGTCAGTTACCGTTTAAACTCACATGTCATCAAATCCAAGGGTAGAACTCATGTTGATTTAAACTTCCAAATGGATATAACTGTAACGTAACCTCGTTGAAAATTTCACATAATTGTTCACTAATTTTTTATTTAATGTAATGGATAGCTTGACTTGTAAGTCAAGTTTTACAAAAGATTTTGTCGTTCCATGCTTTTTGCTAGCTGTTTTCGGGAAAGGCTTTGTTGCCCGGGACATGGGGTTCCACAACACGGCGGGCCCGAGCAAGCACCAGGCCGTGGCGTTGATGTCGACCGCAGACCAGTCGGTGTTCTACCGGTGCAAGTTCGACGCGTTCCAGGACACCCTTTATGCCCACTCAAACCGCCAGTTCTACCGGGAGTGTGACGTCTATGGGACAGTCGACTTCATCTTCGGAAACTCCGCGGTCGTGCTCCAGAACTGCAACATACGCCCCAAGGTTCCCATGAAGGGCCAGCAGAACACGATCACTGCACAGGGCAGGGCCGACCCGAACCAGAACACTGGGATCTCGATTCAGAGCTCCACCCTCTGGCCAGCCGGGGACCTAGGGGACGTGAGGACCTACCTCGGGAGGCCATGGAAGAACTACTCCAGAACGTTGTTCATGACGTCGATGATGGGGGCCTTCATCGACCCTAAGGGATGGCTACCTTGGACCGGTGACTCGGCACCGAGCACGATCTACTATGCCGAGCACAAGAACTATGGTTCGGGGTCCGCCACGAAGAACCGAGTCAAGTGGAAGGGGCTGAGGACGAATATAAGCGGGAAAGAGGCTGAGAAGTTCACGGCGAAGGCGTTCATCAAGGGAGACAGTTGGGTCAGGAAAGCCGATGTCAACTTCAAATCTGGCCTGTGGAAGTGATGCATACATGTACATGTGACCGTGACGAGGAAGCAATTTGACTTTCATCTTTATTTTTTAATGGTGAGATTTGGCTTTAAATTTATAATTATATTTCCATGCAATGAGCTTCTCTTTATGATTAGATCTCTCGAGTATCGATTTGTATTGAAATTGACTATTGAGAGTTGTCAACGAATTTGCAAGTGAATAATTGTCAATTAGTCAAAAAAATTTTGTCTCTGACAAGCAAACCCGTAGGTAAGCTGACAATATACAGTAGACTGAGTTCAGGGTTCGACGCTCCCGGGGTCGATATCTGAGGATTAATGGCGATTCCAAGCTGTCTAATACACTGTCTGGCAGATTAGTTGATTGTTACAGTATCGGATATAGTCGATATTAAAAAAAAAGTCAAAAATGTGTTATAAAATATCTATAATGTCTTCAAAAGATTTCTATACAAAATATTTCCCTCCAAATCCTTCCCTTCTCATCCCTCAATCCAAGCACCGTGCAAGTTCCAACCCAACCCGACTCTTCGGCCATTTGTGTATTTTCACAAGAGATTGAACGAATTTCGAGGGATGACTTACCCTGCATTATACACATTATCCCTATTTCAGAATTATGGCTTCATCACCATGCTCTTCTTCCAAAGTCTCCCATCACCTCTTCATCCGATTCATTTACTGCAGCCTTGCCCATTAACGAATAAAATTTTGTTATTTTTAGGGTTGTTTGTTAGTTTTTTTTTAAGATTTCATTAAAAATTATTAAAAATAACTTAATTGTATCTGTTGGTTTCACTGCTTAAGTAATGAATGTGGTGACACGGTTACACATCCTCTCGTTAGAGAGAGTCTTATATGTAATGGGTGCACCACATAACAGTGCTGATACGGTGTAACGAGCCAATATGATTCAGTTATTTTTATGATATTTTTAATAAAATCTAAAAGGAAAAAAATAAACCCTAAAAAAACCTTAAAAATAGTTTGATTTGACTGATTCGTGACACCAATAAGCACTGTCACATGTATCTATTACATATAAGACTTTCTCCTCTCCTTCACCATCTTTAACTGTCTGTAAAACCACTTCTGTATTTGGGCTCTATTGGGCTGCAAAACATTGGACCATAGGCCTCGGACATATTCTGAAGAACCCACTTGACCCATTGGGTTGCAAACCATTTGCCCTTTCCATTATTATATTCTTTAGGGGAACTCAGTGCACAGTAAAATCATGTAGAGAAAGTAATATACTTTACCATTCTCATATTCAAATAAAAATAAAATATTGATAGTTTCTCATAATAGCTCACCCGATTCACATGAGACTTCTCCCCCTCCATTGCATTGCATCTTTTTGAATCTTTCTTTTCTGACACCAGGCCAGAGGTCACTTCCGGCAAGGTGAAGATTCCCTTGTACCTTGCCTCACTGTCCGTCCGGCCATCCGACGTCCCTTGCTCCTTCACTGGTATGACCTTTGGGTTAGGAGTAAAAGACCGGAGGAGAAAAAAAAACAGAGAGAGAGACAAAATTGTGCGGCCTCTCTTCTTGGGAAACATGCTTTGTCTATGAAGGTCGATCTAAAATGGACAATTTCCATCGGCGGGATATTTCATATCAGTAATTTTTGTCCAGTCTTGCCCACGTCACTGGATCCCATTCACATGAAATTCAATTCTTATTAATGAAATTTTCAATATATTTTGTAATCTTGATTCTTCTATACACTTCAAATTATATATTTTTTTAAATAAAAAATAACAGCCTGTAAAATTTGAAGTTGGAATCAGTCCATGACTCCATATACTTCTTTCCGTGAAAACAGGGCCACCAGTCCCTTTCAATCCTGTTGGGACAGTCAGGGCATGCAATCAAGCACAGAGCCCCTGCCTCAACCTCTAGGGCTAACCAAATTAATCTTCCTTTCTGATAACGACATTAATCCTTACTCTCCGTTTTATCAGACGCATTCAAATTGAAATGCGCATTACAATTAATTCCAATGTCTGACTTCAATTATCCATATCAGCATCCATGTCTGCATGCTGCCTCGATCGTACAATGGAGCGTGGGTCGGACGTGCTAAACAGCCATGTACAAGGTGAGATCCACGAGGGCTGCTTTTGCCTGGGCGTGGCATTGCCCATGGCAACAACCAACGAGAGCGGTGAGCCATTAATTCAAAACCCACTTATACACGGTATGGCGAGTCTAACAATTTAAGGTTCAAGCCTCTTCTGTGCATCTGTGTCCCGACATTCGCTACAAGCACGCTCTTTGAAGCTGGGCTTGGAGAGCACTTGCTTCTCGAACTACATTAGGTTTCCGGCGGTGCTGGGCTAACAGTATCAGCACCGAGCAGCGCTTGTTCAGTTGTTCAGCAGTTCTGATACAATAAACTTAGCTCACACAAGCATTCCTCTGAAATCATAATTGAAAAGAACAAAAAGTTTACTCGTGAAGAAGAAAGGAGGAAGGAGGAAGGGAGCTTTTCTCGCAACATTACACACTGGCTACTACTGTGTTGGGATTAGAACCGTGAGGTCCTTTCAGATTTGATATACATGTCCAGTGTCCGGGTGTACATAAATACTCTCTCGAGGTAGCTTCCAATTCTATACGGAGCAGCTGTGCTCCTCCTATTCCTTGCCAGTAGTCTGTACCACAAATTTCCTGCTTCGACAGCGGCACGTGAAAATACAAAAACATGGTTATGGAAAAAGAAGCGGGTGGGATTAGAAATTTGGAAAGGTTTGTCGAACTTTGACATTGTGGTTTTGTACAATAAAACTTCTTTTTTTCCTGTGGCAATGAAAGGAAATGCAATTAGAGCTGTGGCAACATTGTTATCATTATATAGTTGAAGTCAAATCCACCACCAAAGCCCTATCATTGGACGCCCACGGGGATCATGCATCTATCCTCTCTCCCTCCCTCTTTTAATGAGCGCTTGGACAAAATTGTCCTTTCGTTGCTTTTTCTCCTCCCTTTTTAAAGGGTAAAAGACGTACACAGAGCTTAAAGTCAATAAAAGAAATAGAAAGTAAACTCATAGTTTATTAACAATTAATCTGATCCGAAGACGTAATCTTAGTACAATGGTATAGTACATTAACTCACAATCAAGAAGTTATTTGTATCAATCTTACCATAGGAGTTACGAACCCCTTTTATTTTATTTATTTATTTGGCTAATGTATTTCATATTTATGCATTATTTTATAATATTTCTCATTGTCTCTTATAACCACGTTTTTTTTTCAGGTCGATATGCTGACTCTAATTCTGAACATGCCGCGCAATTATGTGCAGAGATGAGATTAGTATGCATGACGAACCCCACGGTATGCATTTCGTTCGGTTACTCTTCTAGCTCATTGAATAAAACACTATTGCTAATTGAATATCATCCAAATGCTATTTTAAGGAAACGCTGAACTTTTTAAATTGAATAACTTAAAATTATATTATCCGCATTAATCCCAAAATTTGTAATTGAGCAGGGCAGCTTGGATGTCATTGATAGTAGAGATGTTTGGCTTGACGCATTTTTTACCACGCTTTGGATGTCACACAGAAAAGAAGTATGTACTGCTTCAAATATTTTTGTATTTAATTTTTATCACATTTGATTTGTTGGTAAGCATGATAGTTTATTTTTATAGAAAAATACTCTATCAATCTACCGATTTGGTTGGAGAGTTTTGATCAAGTTACGCAAGAGGTAATTATGGCGATTAGTGAACTGTGAGCTCCTACGTCAGAAGCTCGAGTGGTATTGCTTTCATTTAGATATTTAATTCATTATTTGACTTCTTTTTCACTATATATTGTCAAGGAACAATTATACTCGCAGAATGACAGTAATCCAAAGGTATATTACATACTATGACTTTTCCATTGAAGTCCTCCGTTCTTCAATTTTTCATTATGAATTTTTTGCAACTATGAAGATTTGATGCATGTCAAGACAAGAATGTTTCGATCAGATATCTTGCAACATTGTTGACATGCTAGTACAATTAAAACATGAAAGATCGTATATGTTCAAACTAATAAAATACACTAGCCACCTTACCATGTATCTTTCTCAGGAAATGAAAAAGGGATGCTGCAGAGACAATTTATTATTACAAGGTATTGTATCAGTTCATGTTCAAGCTGAATCTACATGTATGTGTTTGTGAATTTTTGCTTGAATTGATGTTTTTTGTTCTTGAAAATCTAAGGTAATATCAGGAATATGATATATTGTGAATTATATCGCATTATTTGTGGGTAAGAAATTATAATATCAGCATGTTTCTGTCGTTTCTAGAATTCAAAGACTATTATTTACTGATCAACTTACCTATTCATATTTGCAAACATGATCATGGAGGATACATGTATAAACCGCATTCCTACAAGTACTGCAGTTGAAGGACGACATCTTTGAATTTTCATCGTATCTTAGCATTGTAAATATTTTTTGCTATTCCCTCACAATTCCAATCGTATATAATATTTCTTCGCAACTTTTATAAATTTCCTTCAATCATCTGCACATTCTTCGGTTATTTCATTAAATATATACGAATCACCAAGTTTACTGTTCACTTCAATATTCGACGGTATTCACCATATGTAACACATGTCAGGTGACTAGTTTCTTTTTACTTCATATCGTTGTATTAGATTCACGAACCTCCTTTATAATTAAAAAAAAAAAAGCCTTCATTTGGCTTTCTGAGAACCAAACGAATATATATATATATATATATATCTCAAAAAATTGAAATATGTGACATTTGCTTGAGGGGGACTTTGCAACTCCCCAACGTCCTTTCGATTCCACGTCAAGCTCGCTGTCCATGTGTCGCTTGACGACTCGCCTCCTTTCCACAACCCTACATTATTCTGACACATTTTCCGTGTCAATATCATTTCACGTGAGACTTTACCTTGGCTTGTAATTGATGTCATGCTATTGAATTAATTGTCATTTTCTACGGGTTTTTTTTTCCAGAAAAAAAGCTTTTTTTATATCGAACGGATCCAAATTTCGTTCGATTAATTCTCATGGCCTGTACGCACACTAATAAGCACACAGCACAGGTGCTGGTTGGCTCCGGAATCTAAAAATGTTTAAAGACATCAAAACATCCTAAAATTTTCGTATAATAATATAACATACAGAGGAACCACATAATTTAATAACTTGTAAGATTTAGATTGAGAAGTTCGTTCTTTTGCATAAATCACCGATATTCATAAATCTAATAAATTTTTACTAATCCAGCTCAGGTCGAGATGATCCATTAGAAGTAAAACTCTCCTAATGTGAGAATTTCATTTTTAATGTAGAACTCTATGCCTAGATCTCCCTACGTCGTATGCTTAGGTCTCCTTAAATGACCGCTTTATAATGATCGACCATCGAATCAATGAATATGCGGGAAAAGTACAAATTGAATTCAAGCAATTAAATAAAGTTAGAAAATCAAAAATCTCAAAATAGTAAATTTTAAAATTAAAATAAATCCAAAGATTTAATGAATTTAAGAAAATTCAAGGAAAAATATTACATGACACTTAAAAATTTTAAAAATAGAATTTAAAATAATATTCAAGATACTGAATAAATTTGAGAGCATTTAAAAATTAAAATATTTGAATGAAATATAAAAAAAGTTTAGAAATAAAATTTAAGAGTTCTGGGACTACATGTCATCCTCTATCGTAGTTCCACATTTGAGATATACAGGGAAGGTTTCAGCCAGTAGTTCATGTCATCCTATCGCATGTGTGATAGAGTCTTGTATGTAATGGTATTACCATATAAAAACTCTTATATAACTATATCAATTAAACAGATTAAGCCAGTTTTCCTTTTTTTTATATAGAATTTAAAAATAAGAAAGAAGATAACTTAAAAAAATGACTTAATTTAATTAGTTGATATCGTCATCTAGACATTGTCACGTGTCAACCATATGAGAAGTCTCAAAGCTTGAAAGAATTATTTGGTCATCATCAAGCTCAAGCCAACTAAGCTTGCGGGGCTGGCTAGCTTGATTTCTGGAATCTCCATCTTTTAAAAAATTACACCAGGCTCGAACCGAAACTCAATCTAGGGAGCTTAATGTGAATCTTCTCGGCTTATTTCGTGGAACAAATTTGACTGAATACGTAATAAGTTAAGCTTATTTGGCTACCTGGGCAAAATGAAATCTTAAAACTGCGATGTCTTTGATTTCTATGATGATGCTCGACATGAAGAATGTGTAGTGTGTCACAATTAATTATCAGACATATGCAAATTCAAGTGCGCATTACAATTAATTCTCCTTTCTTATTTCAAGAGAAATTATTATATGAGCTTAGTTCACCGAGCACTGCTTACACAAAGTACATGTACTTTAAAATTCTCATGATAAAATAGATATATTTTATGCAACAATTTACGGTAAGCTAAACTCACCAAAGAACTTCTTATTTTGATTATACATATCAGCATCCGTGTCAACATTCTGCTTGCGTTGTACGGAGAGGGCTCGGTGTCGTGGTGCCTCGGGACATCCTAGGCAATCACTCACTACAAGAAAATTGTTATTTACCGATGGATTGCTGACGGATACGTGCCGTCGCGATTTCCTTGTCGGGAATTTAATGCTGACAGATTCCCGATAGATATCCGTCGGAAAATAAAGATTTGCCGACAATATATTTGTAAATAATTACCGACAGCTCACCTTTGGCGACGGATTACCGATGGATAATCCATCGGAAAATTTCAGGCATTGGTGTGTTTTACAACTATTAATATATTTTATTTTGTAACTATTTATATGTTAAATTTATCAATAATATAAATTAATAAAATATCATTAATATAAAATATTGAGTCAATTAAGAAAGTAAATTTTATTAATTGGAAACATTTACAATATTTATCTAAAAAAAGAAAAATACAAATAAAATTTCAAGGTGGTCGTCGGCTACGAGGCTTAGGCTTGAGGGGCCGGCAGTAGCGGTCGGTGGCTCGGGTGGCCTCGGTGGATTTGCTATGGACTCTGGTAGCACTTGATGAGCACTCGGGTTGGCTCTTGAAGGGTTTGGCCGAGGCTTGGGGTGACAGTTGGTGGTTCGGCAGGGCTGGCCGTGGCTTAGTGGTGCTCTTTGGAGGCCGGGGCTGGGACTTGCTGGAGGCCAAGGCTGGGGCTCGGTGGACCTCGAGGTCGGGGCTCGGCTAGCTCGTGGCACGCTTGCTCGATGGATGGGCTCAGGCGTCGAGGGTCGGGGCTCAGACTTTGTGGGTTGCGGTTCGGACTCGATGGGTCGTGGCACGAACACCTCGGCAAAGAAATCACTGAAGGAAATGGGAGAGGAGAGACCGGGCTCGGGATATATATAAGCAATTTTTCGACGAATTTACCAATGAAATATCCGTCGGAAAATTGGTTTCGTCGACGAAAAGCGGGAAAAATCCCGCCAATGAAATTCAAACACCGATGGAATATCCATTGGTAAATCCGTCGAAAAAACAAGCGAACGCCATCTCCATGATTCACCGACAAATTCAGCCGTCAGTAAATCTCTCGCTCCATTCCCACCATAACATACCGACGGATTTGCCTACGGAATACAATCCGTCGGTAATTGCCTACGGATTTACCGACGGAATAATCCGTCAGCAAAACTCCTGCCATGATATATTGACGAATTTGTCCGTCGATAAATCCTTCGGGAAACTTGGTTGATAGTCACTACCGATTATCCGTCGGAAATCCGTTGGAAATTCCTACCGATTGCATTCCGTCGGGAATATCCACCGGTATTTTCGATGGATTTTGTCCAACGGTTTATCCGTCGGGAATATCCATCAATATTCGGCAGTTTTCTTGTAAGAATTGTTATGTTGGATGGAACCAGGTGACATCCATGTGGGGTGCTTTTGCCTGGACATGGCATTACCCATGGCAACAACCACCGACAGTGGTGATGGTTCAAAACCCGCTTACATATGGTGCGACAAGTCCAAAATTCCAGGTTCGAACATCTCCAACGCACCTGCATCTAAACATTCGCCACAAATATGCTCTTTGGAGTTGTGCTTGGAGAGCACTTGCTTCTCGAACTATATATATTGAGTGTTTAACGATGCTACGCTGACACATTAGCACCGAGTGGTGGTTGTTTAGTACTTCCGATACGGTGAACTTGGTTCAAAGAATTTCTCCAGAATCAGTGTTGAAAACAACAAAATGTCCACACGTGAAGAAGAAAGAAGAAAGAGAACTTTTCCAACATTACACACGGGCTACCGTGGTGGGATCAGGCCCGTGAGGTCCTTTCGAATTTGAAATATATGTCCAGCGTCTGGGTATACATGAATACTCTCTGGAGGTAGCTTCCAATTCTATACGGAGAAGCTGTGCTCCTCCTATTTCTTGCCAGTTGTCTGTACCACAAATTTTCTAACGTCGAGAATGGTACATGAAAATACAACATATTTACGGAGAAAGAAAACATGTGTACCGATCGACTCGAAAATTGACTCCTTGTATTGTCTATAAATAATTGGTTCGATTATGCATTCCGCTGTTACGTCAGATATTACCGTTGCATCCCTGTTCTCTGTGTTAGATTATGTATTTTGAGCAGACCGTTGGCGTAGTCCACAACTTAGCCTAGAGAAGATTGTTAAAGAAGGATCCGAGCTTACCTTGATGAGGGGACTACTAGAGGCGAATTCATGTATCTAAGTCAGATGCTCATACATTACAATATTATTTGTGGGTCTTACACGGGGCTGAACTCGTTACCACTTAAAACTCTAATCCATGGTAATGTTGTTTTTATTATAAATTTAGTATTATTCTCTTATATTACATGCGAGATGGAATTTAAGAGGTGGATTCCTTTCATGCTTTCTCCTTTGTTGGTCATTTATTGACTAGCGTATGTCGGAGGGTGGAATTCATTCAAAGATACCAATCAATCCATCAGCCTTGATTTTGACTTCGATTCATTTTTTTGGCTGGGAATCGGCTCATTTACAAGAAATCACCCAAATCTATAAGTATTTAGTATGTTTGACCAAAAAAAGCATTTAATATATAGTTGATTGTATAAATTATTATTTAAATTTTGATGCATTTTACATGTCATATTTGAAAAGAACTTACACAACGAACTAATCTTTTAATAAATTTTTACTCCCAATGGATGCGCCAGGAATTGATTGACCAAAGCAGTGGTGTCCATGAGAAAGGAGAGACAATCATAGGTAACGAGTGCACCACAAAATAATACTAAGATAATATTATAAATTACTAAAATTTAATTATATTAAATTTTTTAATAAAATCCAAAAAAAAACCTCACAAACACCTCAATTTTACTAATTTATAATATTATATCAATATTATCGTATGGTACACTCGTACAATAGTTTCTCCAAAGGAGAGGCTCTAGAATTCGATGGGATTAGGGATTTGGGGAGATCTATCAAACTTCGATACTGTACTAAAGGTTTGTGATAGTTGAACTCATGACATCTTAATTTCAGATCAAAAGTGATATCAATGGCACCAAGCCTTTATTTGTCTGCTTTGTCCTGCTCCTTTTTCTGGCAACCTTTATCAGATGACGCAATCTTAGTACAATGGTATAAGATGTTGAGTCATAACCAAGATGTTCCCAGTACCATTCTAATCATAGGAGTTATACACCTCTACATTTCGCTTTATTTTATGTCACCATATTAGATTTACGGATCTATCTTATAATCGAAAAAAAAAATTCATTCGGCTTTCTGATAACCAAACAAAAAAAAATCAAAAAATTGAAATATGTGTACTGTCCTTTAACCAGACATTTGCTGATTGAGGGGGACGTTGCAACTCCCCTACGTCCTTTCGATTCGAGATCCACATCAAGCTCGCTGTCCACGTGTCGCTTGATGACTCGCCTCCTTTCCACACCCCCACATTATTCTGACACATTTTCCATGTCAATATCATTTTACGTGACACTTTTGACCTGGCTTGTTGTAATCAATGTCATGTTATTGAATTAATTTTCATTTTCTATGGCTTTTTCTTTTGCTTCACAAAAAAAAAATTTTACATATCGAGTGGTATTTGAATTTCGTCATACTAATCTTCACAGCCTTATACGCACATTAACAAGCGCACATGACATGATAAATCCTGGGGTGCTAGCTGACCCCCTAAAGAAATTTTGGTATAATAGTATAGATAGATGAACCACATAATTTAATAATAGGTAAGATTTAGATCGAGAACTTCATTTTTTTTAGCCTGAATCACTGATATACAGAAATTCAATGGATTATGACTAATTCAGATCGAGTCAGGAGAGCCATTAAGAGATAAATCCCAACGTGAGAACTTCATTTTTAATATAGAAACTCTTTGCTTAGATCTCCTTAAATGATGGCTTTATAATGATTTTGTTTATGAAGATAAAATCAATGAAAATGCAGGAGAAGTACAAATCGAATTCAAGCAATTAAATAAAATTAGAAAAATCAAAACTCTATGGCAAAATTTAAAATAAAAAAATTAAGAGATTAAATAAATTCAAGAAAAAATATTATTTGAAATTTAAATTAAAAAATGGGATTTAAAATATTATTCAAGATGCTGAAAAATTTTGAGAACATTTAAAAATTAAAATATTCGAGCGAGATTAAAAGAATAGGAAACTTAGAAATAAAATTTACAGTTCTGGGACCATATGTCAGCCACTATCATAATTCCATATTTGAGATATGCATGGAAGGTTTCAGCCAGGAGTGGTTCATGTCACCCTGTCTCATGTACGACAAACTCTTGTATCTAATAATATCATTACGTGACAGTTTCTACATAACGACACCAATTAATAAGATTAACCTATTTTTTAATTTTTTTATAGGATCTAGAAACAAAAAAAGACAACCTAAAAAAAAGGTTAATTTAATTAATTCGTGTCATCACGCAAGCACCGTCACGTATGAGAAGTCTCAAAGCTTGCAAGGATTGTTTGGTCACTGTCAAGTTCAAGCCATCCAAGCTGGTGGGGCTGGCAAGCCTTATTCTTGGATTAATCTCTATCTTTTAAAAAATTTACATTAGGGTCAGACTGTAACTACATTTTAAGGAGCTTAATCCGAATTTTCTCGACTTATTTCACGGTACAAATTTGACTGATACGTAATAAGTTAAACTTATTTGGCTACCTAAGCGAAACAAAATCTTAAAAATGTGTTACCTCTGATTCTATGAGGGTGTTCGACAAGAAGAATGTGCATTAACAGTGAGAATGACTCGTGACGTTTTATGGCATGTTGTTTTTAATTGGTAAATTTATTTTTTATTTCAACCTTAAAAAACTTTTTCATTTAGATAAATTAATTATTTTAATCTGATTTTTTTGTTTTTGCTAATTTTATTCTCTATTATATTTAATAATTTGCAATCCTATTTGATGTTAATTTAATTTTATATTTATTTTCTGCAAAATTTATGACTAAGTAATTATGCTAGCATTATTTATTTTTTGAATTTTACTTATAAATTTCTAAATTTTTTCAAATTTTAATTTAAGTTTATGAACTTTCAAAAGTTTTATTGTTGTAATCGCTAGCACGTGCTATTACATATAACCTATCACATCAGCATTTAACGTTAAAAGCGATAATCGCGTCGGTAAAATAGTATTTTGTGAATAGAAAATATTAAGAATATGATGCCGCAAATTAAGCCAACAGCCTAATATTATAGAAATTAAAAAAAAAAAAAACTTTACGACTTTCATGTAATTTAACCTTATATATATACACACACACACATTCATGTTCAGCACATGTTGAATAAGTTGGCCAAAGGCTCCAAAGAAAAAGGTTGTCCGAGCCCGCCTATGAAAAAGAAATTTCATTAGCAAGTTGTGCAACAATTGGTAATCATTCCATCACTTCGATTGCTACATCTCGCATAAATAAATGAGAAAGAGACACCGGAATTCAAGCGAGTTCTAAATGTTTCAAAGTGATAGATCAAGTCATATATATTGTCCGCGTTACAACATCGAGTCATTTCCGTCACCTATCGTTACTTTAAGCTGACATGTATCGAAGTCATGTCAGCTTAAAGTAAGGTAGGAAAGGACTCGATATCATAACGCGGACAACATATATGACTTGATTTATTATTTTGAAACAATCAAGACTCACTTGTAAGAATCGACAAGTGTATAAGATTTCTGATGTGTTGCTCCCATATATAAATCCTCCCTCAATTCGGATTCCTATTGCAAAATCCTTACTGCAAATGCGAACTTTGGGAGACAAGGTCAATGAATCCTGGCCGACTTTAAACATTTGGTCATTTTTTTTATATTGTCTTGTTTGGTACCACACAATGGACGAATAATTTTGATTCCTCGGGTCTCTTTCAAACGCATAGCTTCACCAACCCGACATCATATGGACTTTTTCCTATTTAATTCTTAAAAAGTAAGTAGAAATTTTTAAAATTTTTAAAATAATTATGAGAATGTCTTATTATCCTTTTTTTTTTTTGTGCATAAATATGTTATTACTGTTTTTCAACGGCGGAGAGTTTATTTTCCTTAAACTAACTTGTCGAGAGTTACGCGTGCAAGATAAAAATGAGACTAGACTCACCGTGTATTATTATTATATTTACCTTTCTGTAAAATAGTCTGCTATGCAAACCGCGTTGGCTCGTTGAGTAATCATATGCACATTTGATAGATTTATCGAGTTTAAAATATTACATGAATCCGAGAAAAAAGATTTGATATAATTAATACAGTTCTCGTCGTGTGACTTGGAGATTCTGTGCACAATTCATTTATGGAACTGACGATGGAGGACTATTTCGGCTGCATTATCAGCGGAGAGCCACCGCCACGGATGAGAGGAATCAAGGAAGAGCCGTGTCCATGCATCCTCTCTTTCCTTCTTCCCCACACGATGCCGCCCGGACAAACCTGTCGTTTTGCCCATCAATGTCTTCTTGCGACCCGGTATAGATCCTGGCACGACCCACCAATTAAATCCTTCCTTGGCCTCATGGAAAAAACAAATCCTTTTCTTGGATCGAGATTATCTTAATGTGTTTGCTCTGGCGATGGCTGCCTACTCCGTCAAGCTTGTCGTAATTACGAGACTGGAGATGCCCATTAGATTGTCATTACTGCCGAGGTTGACGAGTCCCATTTGGAGTTCTCCTTCTCATACTATATATTTACTGTTTTTCTGGGTTTCGGCCTGTGATCGTGACCTTTGCTCCAATGCCATGCAACTTCCCTTTCTCTGGGTCCCATTTTGATAGCTAATTTCTTCCATCGAACGGCTTCGAATGCATTGCCTACACAAGGGAAAAACAAGTAATATTTCGACAGTATACCGGGTTAGATACGCAATATTGATGGAAAATTTGGCTATTGTATGATTTGCCATGTACCTGTCTGTCATAACTGCGTCACTGCCATATTATTGTCCTTGGTTGGGAGCAAGACTTGCTTTTATAATTGTGCAGCTATATATTAGTGTTTGTATCTGATATTAACTTTTTTTTTTGGTCGCCAATGAGGAGAAGTTTTTCATTACTTAAATGCGAGTACATGAATAAAATGTTCAGGATAAAGAAAAATACATGATCTGATTACAACGGAAGGATCCTCTAAGGTCATTATAAAGGAAAATATATACATAAATTACATGAGATAAAGCACAATATAATTACAGCTAGCACCAAGTCCTGATCACAATCTCATGCTAGTCTATATGGACCTCGATAAAAAATGAGTTGTGATATTAATATTTAATTTTTTTATCCTTTTATAAAAATATTAAAATTTTATTAGTTAAAATTGCCATGTAAGAATGTCAGTGACGACACGATTACATGCAACACTTTCTGTTGTGTTTGGTCTCTGCAGCCTCTGAGGCTCAATGTTCTGACGTGTGCAGTGATGCCATTTGGAGGCTCTCTGGTTCTCAAATTGCCTCAGCCTCATGTTTAAATGAGTTCAAGAAGATTTAGCTCTCCCCGTCAAGAAGATTTAGCTCTATTAAGTTTGATCCCAATTCCATTGCACTGGGGAGAAAGGTAGAGAAAATCAAGCAGAAAACGAGGAACCTGTTCTTGCTACGTCCGGGTATGTCATGTTCCTTCATGTCTTTTTCTTCTAAAATTTCAACTTGGCATGAAAACAAAAGGGAATGCGTTCACAGTCTCTTGCCGAGTCTTTATTTTGGCAAACGAATGGTGTTTCTTTTTCTTTTTTTCCTGGAGAAGCTTCGGGTGGGGAGTGAGAATTATTGGATACCGTACATAACACTTACTCCTCGTACTATGTCTAGTTGGGTTCTGTTCCTTACATGATGGCACGGTTTTTGGTGACAGAGAAGTGTTGTGCTCTCTTAGGCTGAATTTCTGGTTCAGCTCGTAAGGATTAAGGACCGAAGCATGGCGGGTGAGGAGCAGATGAAGGAGGGATTGTTGAACAAGCATTACGAGAACTGTCCTGGCTGCAAGGTCGAGAGGCTCAAGGAGTTGCAGAGAGGTTTGCCCATCAAACAGCTGGTGTCAACGTGGATTGTCGTGCTCTGCACTGGTAATTGCCAACAAACTCCAGCCCAGGTTTCTTGTTTTCCATTTTACTTGAACTACAAGGAAGACAGGGAGGGATAGGAAGAGAATTTCAAGCTTCACTTCCACGCAGCAAAAAAACATGATCTTGCTTTTGTCATCTGAGATTAGTTTTTTTTTCCCCCTGTTGCTTCCTTTTTAAGATGATCATGTCCAATTGAAATTGATCTCTGCTGGATCTCTTGGCACCGTCTCTCTAGGATTCAGGAAAACAGATAGACAGAAAAAAGAAAAGGTAGATAATGCAGTGCACATGCAGCTGAAGTGCATTGATTTGGTGGAGCTAGCTCTGCAGTCAATAGTTTTAAATATTGCCCTTAAATATCTTTGTTTTCGAGAAAAAAAACTTAGTATAGTTGATACTACTATCGCCCTATGCAGAGAAACGAAGTTCAATCTCACCCGTAGAACTTCCATGCCTTTTTTATCCTCTTTCTAGGCCTTTGTGCCTCCCATATACACCAAAAAAATAAAATACCTTTATTGTCTCTCATCATGTTCCTGACTGAAGTGCAGGTTGTGCTCAAATTTGTTCTGTTGTGAATAATTACCCAGCAAAAGATTATTATCTATGTATTATTTATCCCTCTGTACGTTTTTATTTTCACGTGGAAGATTTCCTCTGAAGCTTTGTGTTTCAAAATGTGTATTTTCACCAAGTTCAGACATTACTGCTTTGCTTCAGTCTGTGAGGATGCAAGGATTTGAGTTCATTTTTGCACTGATGAGAACAGATTTGAGTTAATGACGTTGATGAATTCTTATGACTTCTCTGCGCAATCACCGCATTGTGGGTCGGTTTTTTGCTCATTTTTATAACAGTGTAACCATCTGGTGCTGTCTCTTCTGTTTAAGTGATCCCTAACTCTTTTGTTCTCTGTCTCTTTCAGCACTGCCCATATCGTCGCTGTTCCCTTACCTGTATTTCATGGTGCGTCATACTCAATGCATCCTGGAGCTGTTGTTTTGTCCCCGCAATGAAATGTCATTTGATCATTAGACCGCTCATTGCATGACTTAAATTTGATTGCAGATTCGTGACTTCCATATTGCGAAGAGAGAGGAAGATATCGGATATTATGCGGGTTATGTGGGTGAGGCTTTGTTCTAGTTCAGTCTTGCTCTTGCTCAGTCATATATATCGTTGGACAATAGAGATCTTCTTCATTCATTCATTTGTCTTAAAAAGCCTTCATCTTGAAGGTTCTTCATTCATGATCGGCAGAGCCCTGACATCGGTCTTCTGGGGAGTTGTGGCCGATCGCTATGGTAGAAAACCCGTTATCATCATTGGAACAGCTGCAGTGTAAGTAAATCTTAGTGTCTTATTTGTCTCACTGGAAGTTCTTGTCCTGGGAAATCTTCTTCCTGAAGAGTAGTTATTGAGAAAATGGCTTGTCCTTCTCTTGTTTTTAGCAAAACGAAGTCGAGGAAACTGCCAAATTACTTTGCTAACAAGCTTTTTAATGATTAAGTTGCTAATATGACATTGATTGTACCTTTTCCTTGTCAGAGTTATATTCAACACTCTCTTTGGCCTGAGTGTTAATTTTTGGATGGCGATCACTTCACGGTTCCTCTTAGGGAGTTTGAACGGTTTGCTTGGACCGATCAAGGTAATCTTGGTGCAAAGCATACCGCGCATGTGTTCTTCCTCTGATTGTACAGTTTCATTGTTCTCAAGTTCCATCTGATCTATATGTGATGAGACAGGCTTATGCGAGCGAAATCTTCCGGCATGAGTACCAAGCATTGGGTATATCAACAGTGAGCATTTTGTTCTGCTGGTCTACGCAAGCGTTTTGTTCCAAAAGTTCACAATAACATTGAACTAATAGAGGAGACTTGAATTCAGGTTAGTACAGCTTGGGGGATCGGCTTGATCATCGGTCCAGCTCTTGGTGGCTTTCTTGCCCAGGTACAGCACAATTCTTCCCTCTTCAAGATAGTGTTAAATTCTCAATCTTATGAAAGCTTCCCGTTAATTTTTGTTAACTGATCTTCTGATGTGTGTCGATTAATTGTTTTCAGCCAGCAGAGAAGTATCCGAATTTATTTTCCAAAGACTCGTTGTTTGGGAGGTAACTATCTTCTTACTCTCCTTGCTTTGGTCACTTGCTAGTCAGGTACCTAAGGCAACTCTACGCTACTAATCTGCAGGTTTCCCTACTTCTTGCCTTCCCTTATCATCTCTATCTTTGCACTGGGGGTAATGATCGCTTGTTTTTGGCTTCCCGTAAGTTCTCTAACCACTGCAATGCATTCATAAATTGATCGCATTTAGGGTACTCTTTAACTATTATCGATCGGTGTACTGAAGATGATGATTTATTATAGGAAACGTTGCACAAGCACAATCAAAACGGTGACTTGTATGACAACATCGAAAGCGGAAAGGATAAGATTGTGGGAGCCAGAGAGAAGACCCGGAAGAAGTCTCTGCTAAGGAACTGGCCCTTGATGTCCTCGATCATTGTCTACTGCGTTTTCTCGCTTCATGATATGGCTTACACTGAGGTATGCCCCATTTGCAGTAGTAAATTCGTCTTGCATCGTGCAAGTCTTGTGTTTACGTTTTTGTTTGCTAGTAAGCTTGTCTTGTCAACTAACATGCTTTGTGTCGAACGCTCTCAGCTCTTCTCGTTATGGGCAGTAAGCCCAAGAAGGTTTGGGGGTCTGAGCTATTCGACCGAAAATGTTGGCAACATCCTGGCAATATCAGGCAACATGCTGAGCAAACTCTTCATTTTTTTCAAATATGATCTTTAGTAAGTTCTGCGAAAGACCGCTGACAAGTGGCTGAAATTTGGATTATCAGGTCTTGGCCTTCTCGTCTTCCAGACATTCTTCTACCCGTCAATAGAAAGACTTCTCGGTTCCGTCATGGTTGCCCGTATTTGCGGGGTATGCTTCTGAAATTAAATTAACTGCATCTTCGAATTTCATCGCACAATGTACAGTGAGGGAAAAGTAATACATTCTCTGTTGCAGATTATATCAATTCCTCTGCTATCGAGCTATCCCTTTATTGCGACGCTGTCGGGAATCAGTCTCGCAGTTGTACTGAGCTGTGCATCCGTGGCGAAGAACATTCTGTCGGTGAGTTCACCAATGCAGTGGAATTACTTTTCGATCTAAAACGAAAAATTCTCTATGGTCGGAGACTAAAGAAAGACCTGACTAATGTGGACCGGTTTCTTGAGACCCAAGGCAAATCGATAATCCTGGAAGAAGTGCCATCCCTTGATCTTTGCATGATCTCCCATTGTTCTAATTGCTTGTCTGTGTCTGTCTAACTAATGGGTGAAATTTTTGTGTTGAAAGGTGTCCATCATCACAGGCACGTTCATCCTGCAAAACCGAGCTGTGGTAATTACTATTACCGACCCAAATTTTACTTCCCGATTCTCCGATCTTCATTGTCTCTCTGAATGTCTAAATTTGAATGAACAGGACCAGGACCAAAGAGGAGCAGCCAATGGCATTGCCATGACAGCCATGTCTCTTTTCAAGGCAGCAGGTCCTGCTGGAGGAGGAGCCATGTGAGTTCCTCATGATCCCTCAATCTGACAAATGAATGAGAAATTACATTCGTGTCGGCCGATCGATAATGGCCATTGAATAAGTCTGAACCTAGAAGAATTTTTTAATTCGCGCCCAAATCGACTGAATTCTCATGTCCTGCAGCTTCTCCTGGGCTCAAACGCGCCAAGATGCAGCTTTCTTTCCTGGTAAACATCACTTCACCTTTCTCTTTAATATTAACTGGCAAAGGTTTACATCATTAAGTATGGAACTTGAGAACTTTCGAGGAATGTAGTAGTGCTAACAAACCCCTGGTTTCTCTGAAGTGGGTGAAACGAGTCGTATCTGCTGCAGATTTCCCTTCCCGCGACCCAATTGAAACATTGTCTAGATTGCGAGCAAAGTCGAGAATTTGCAGATAATGTGTATGAGCTTGTGATAATGATCCGACAGAACATGTTCCATCCATATCCATACGTTCCAGGCTATTAGCCGCCTCTGGGATCAAACACTGAGCTGTTTGGTCGCCTTCCGTGCAGGTGACCAAATGGTTTTCTTCATCCTGAATGTGGTCGAGCTCATCGGGGTCCTCATGACGTTCAAGCCGTTCCTTGTTCAACACGAGGACTAGAAGTGCGTAACGAGGCGTGCAGAATCCTGGGCAAAGTCGGACCGGGAGAATGTTGCAGGAGGCATCGTTGTTCGATGATTTTATTTCATTGCTAGTAGTGCCGTCGAGGATTACTCTGGAAGGGCAAGGAAATCATCTGATTCGGCCATGCAGAGGCTGTAGTAACAATAACTTGTTCAATCGAACCGAATTTAATTCCCTTTCCGGAGGATGTGGTCTTAGTCTCCGATTCATAACGTAGAGATCCTAAGTTTGGTTCTTTACTGTAGAAGTTATGGGGTCCTTTATTTTCTATCAATGCGCTCTCTTATCACTGGGAAATAAAAAATATTTCCCATCCTAGTGTATATTTTATTTATTTTTTGCTGATACACGTGTGTATTTGTACTGCAATGCAGTACGGGATTGAAAATAAATGTAACAGATTAGTTCGGAGTGTCAGTTACTCGGTTCATTTGATATATTCGTGATTGAGTTAGTGTGAAAGTTGAATATTATGAAATGGAGCGGCTAAATCAGCAGTATCGATTAAAAAAAAGTCCATGAAAATCAACCCGGATGGGATAATGACTAAAATGTGATCGAAAAAGAAAAGTGTGATTTGCTAGCCAATTTGCCCATCCATTCCATCTTTCATAGATAAATCAGAACGTTAGCGGTCCATTTCTGAACAATCACATGTAAGAATGGTCTTGAGAAATATGTATTAAAATGAGTTTTGTTCCTCCAAGATCACACTAACCATCATCCAGACACAAAAAGAATATAGCTTGAGCCAAAGATTACAGGCTTAAGGACGAGCCCCAAGCGCATGAAGATTTGTCTCAATTTCCCCATGACAAATTGCACAAGAACTCGATGTTGATAAGTTTCACCACACTCAATGGTCATTGGCAAGTAGTCGATCATGAGCAACAAACCTGAGGAATTGTGAAGAGGTTGAATTGCAGCAATGCGGAGAATTGTGGTGTGGTCAACAAAGGAGTAATAGGACCCCACCTCCAGTGTCCATCTTCGGTGACAAAATCAGACACGTATCTCCCACGATGACGTGGTTTCATTGGTGCTAACTGTTCACGAGTTCAAACCGTCAGAGTTGGGTACTCATTGTCCTACCAAAATTGGACTCTATCACCTCGACTTACTGACCATGCAATTCCCTTAGCTATCTTATTTCGGGCATTCACAATAGCCTTTCAAATGCTAGGAATCTAATGGGTGGAATATGGTTTGAATGTCTCTCCTAAGTTCGCCGGATACTTGTTGACTGGCTTTGTTAGCAACCCCTAGCCCAATTTGGCTAGTAATGCATCATTGAAAAGATCAAGCGCCTCAAACCAAGACCTCCTATTTCCTCGGATTGGGTATTGACATCCCATATTACCGAGTGTCTTTTATGTCAATCTGAGATACGTCCCCAAATAAAATTCCTGCAAAGTTGATCAAGATCCAAACAAATTGATATAAGCAATTTCATGATGTTCGTGGAATACACCATAGAAAGAGTTGATGAATACTAGCCACATAGACGAGTTCAAACCATGTCAAGAAATCGAAGGAAGTGATCACGACTCGCCCATCAATGTACAAGAGGAATCCATGAGTATCTTCCCATTGCGGTACGGTCATGAAGTTTCTACTATGCACAAATTCCTCTCGAACTTTTCCGGGAACATTTCAAGAGAAAAATATGGAAGTCTTTGCAGACACACACCTTTTGACCAGAAGAATCACAAGAGCAATCGAGAACCTCTCTAATGATTGTCATATGTTCTCCAATAGCTTCGGAGAAGAGTAAGAGATCGTATATATATATTTTTTTTACTTCCTCTCTACACTTTTTGCTACGTACAAAATAATTTAATTTTCCTGAATTTATTACTTAATTTTCTTTACCAAAAAATCACATGCTTGGAGCATTAGCTGTATTTATTACATATTCATTTTTTTTACCAATTTTATTAAATAATAAAATCTGCACCTAATGCGAATCGAACTCTAGTTATTATACATGTTCTCCTAATAATGAAATTTGTTAAGACAGCCTTCTCTATCAAGAGGATAGCAACTCCTGAGGCCAAAACTTGGGAAATATCTGGAATAGGTGTGGATTGGCCATTTTAGGATCAGAAATGTGGCTCAAAATTTGAGGGCAAAACTGTCCTTTCACCCGTTAATTATTATTTCTTCGGTATACAAATGAGATACATAAGTTTAGAAAAGATAGAAGGAAAAAGTGGCAAAATGGGTGCAGGAAGTCCCACAAGTGAGAACAAATCCAAAACCTACTAGACGAGAGCGGTATCAACCGCACCAAATCATTTTTATCGAATGTTAATTATTTCAAACATGTTGCAAGCACGTATTATATTATCCATATCGCTTGGACGACATAGCTGTCGGTTCTTACTCCAGGTTTGCCGAGTCCACAAATATGCAGAAAAATTTAGAATTTTTTAATTGTGTAAAATTCCAGAAAAAAGTTAGAAATACCCTCCCCTTATTATTTTACTATTTATTAATTTTAGAAAACAGAAGATATTTGTTTTTCTAATGAACCCAACAAGATATTGATTATTTTTCTTACATTAGTTGGCATGTGTATACGAAATTGATATTAGTAGATAAAATTTGGATACCATGCCATATAAAAATAATTGCAAGATATTAGTTATATCTATTGGGGTGGCATAAAAGTAGGAAAAAGCTGAAAATAACGAATCCTTAGAGCCGGTTCTCTAATAATATACTTCTTTTATCAATATTACATTATATTAATTATTTAATATATTTTTCACTTACTTATTATTAATCGAATCGGTTTGATTTTCATGATTATTACTAAACATGTAGAAAATAAAAGAATATATAAACAAAAAATCACCATTTACTTTATATTTCTGGGTCTTGACCAATTTTTTTAGTTCATAAAATGGTCCGGTTCAAAAATTTTGAATTGAATATAATTAATTAAGTTTTATATGTTAAAATATATTTGCCAAAAAAAGTCGATAATATATCAACCTCATAATAAAAACCATTCTATATGATTTGAACTATTTAAGAACGTGAAAAAAAAGGTTCAATATTTTAAATCAAAATGGAGTAGATATTCATATCAATTCCAGCCGTACCTAATAATATCTAAACTAGTAAAAAAATTGGATATTTGTTTAGTTATAAGCACCTTTAAATTATATAAAATAATATTTTCATTTTAAAATTAGGAAGAAAGGTTTTATTTTATTTTTTAAAGGTAATTTTTTTGTGTATATAAAATATACATAAGTCAAAAAAGAGAATATAATAAATAGAAATTCCTGAAAAAAATTTTCCTGTGTAAACAGTAATTTCATAATTTTGGCCATTGCCCGCTAAGGAAGGAAGCTTGGGAATTTCAGGTCGGAATTCTTATCATAAATAAAGGGAAACAATTAAAAAAAAAAAATCAGAGAACGATGTCGACGACGACGCCGCTGGCTCTGACATCGTCGGCGGCCAGCGCTGGAACCGCCGCAGTAATCTCGAAACGCCCCAGCACGTGCCCCTTCACCTCACTTCCATCCTCATCCTCTTCGGTAGACGCCGCCTCTGTCACGCGTAGAGGGTGGAGGATTCGCTGCGAGGTCGCGCTGAAATCGTCCGACTCAGAGGCTTCGACCTCGCCGTCTTCCGCGGATTTCGACGAGTACTCCCCGAGGATCGGAGCTAGGGTGAGGGTGACAGCCCCGCTGAAGGTGTACCACGTGCCTCGCGTCCCGGAGGTGGACTTGATAGGATTGGAAGGCGTGCTGAAGCAGTACGTCGCCATTTGGAAGGGTAAGCGCGTGTCGGCTAATCTCCCCTTCAAGGTCGAGTTCGTCAAGGACATTGAAGGGCGCGGCCCTGTCAAGTTCTTCTCTCACTTGAAGGAGGATGAGTTTGAATTCATCTGATTTTGGCTCCGGCTGCTGTGAGTTTGACAGAGAAATTCTGGGGCGAAATATGTATCAGCTGCCCCAAAGTGAGTTGCTTGTTTTTATGTATCGTAGTTCTTCACTTTGTTAGCTCACTGTAAGCTGACATTGCTATTGATTCCAAGCGCTCATTCTTCTTAGTATTGGAGTGTGCCTCCTTTCATATGATCAGCTGAAAAGAATTCCATTTCAGTATTAGCTCTACTCGTCTTCATAATCGTGATCGTGTAAGTAATTCGGCATGGAATTCTACCATTTGTTTCTCGGATGTCTTGATCTCTGAAGCTTATGATTCGGGTTCTTTTATCCTTGACTTAATGCTTGAGCTTGATTCTCCTTTGCTGCATTTAAAATGCTCAGTTTGAGTATGATGTATTGGTGAAAATGGCAGAAGTTTAGGTGATTTTAATGCAGCGTGAATTTATATGCTACTGCATCCACTGGTGCTGAGCTATGTATATTTTGTCACTATTGAAACTACCCATGATTGGTTCTCAAAGAGACTCTTAGGTTTTGGCGGGCAGTTTGGAAGCTGCAAAGGCTTAGGTCCAGGGTTGTTGTTTACCTTGCTCCAGGTGAGATTATATGCAACCAGGCTGCACATAAGCTTGTCCGTATTGCCAAAAATGTAATTAATTCAACAGGTTGTGGGCTGCTGTCGCTGTATTGAGGTATAATTACTCTGTAAGATCCTACAGAACTTGTCGTTTAAACAGGGAAGCTCGTGCAAGTTAAAGAGTGGCTGGATGTGTAAGAATCCACCAAGTGCTGTTCTTGCTGATGATATTACTCACTCTCATGTGTTTATGGCTGCTCTTCTTATGCAGGTGCCTTCACCTATCTACACGAGTAGTCTTTTGCTCTAGATTGACTTAGAAAGCCTCTTATGTGCTTGAGTCACTGTTGCAAGAAAATGCTCAGTCCAGATTGTAGTGTAGGATTCTCCGGCAGTGCTGGCACCATGATAGATTGATTGAATTGCTTGCCCTCTACTGCAGATTTTCGGGATTAATATTTTTTAAGATTCAATCAGAGTATACCAAAAATAAGAACAAGAAAAGAATGGGATTTTCTGCAGGTTAGTAAGCTCGAGAACTACTCATAATAGCTCAGATCCGTAACCACCGCTGGAGTAGAACTCTTGCTGATTGCTACCTTCCAAGTAATGATGGGTGTTCGTATTTGCAAGAAACTTCGCAGTTTAGAATACGGTCGATAGTCTTTTTATGTGTCATTATGTCGGCAATTGTTTAGAGTCTTGCTAGGCTGCTATCATCTTCCCTTTTCAGATGCACTTCACCTTCTCACTCTTGGTACTGTCTTGCAACTATTGGAAATTCATAGCTCCTTTCTGATTACCGACCTTATACCCAATGGTTGAAGCAGTTCTTCTTGCACTTGTCGAAGTTCGATGAGTACGGATTTTGCTGGCAAGCTTTCCGGTTTTGAGTGACCCAGAATTATATTCTTCCTTGGGTATGATCAACTTCAAATGAACTATTGTTGCCTCCACTGCAATCAACTTCCCATAGGGATAGTTAATACATTTTTTCAGAGTAATCACCTGCTTTTTGATTGATTAGCTGCTATTTTCCCACAGTAACGATATATCTAGTACAACATTGTCGTGTTTTGCTCGCACAAGCCGGGTCAAGTTTCCAACTGTATGTATGGCTTGGATTGGTTTGGATAGGAAGAGGCATCCATCACCATTTAATTTTCTTAAGAGCCCACAATAGGATCTTGTGGATAATAAGCGAGCAAAGCACATTCATTACAAATATATACAATATATATATAAATAAAATTGTAGGTGATGGAAACCTGTGAAGGGCCCCACCGAAACCAGGAACAGATGAAGCAGAGGCAGCAATGGGGTCCCCATTTTCGAAACGGACATCGCAACTGCAGCACCCATCTGCCCTGTCTCTTGTCTGGCCACCCCCATCCTCCTCCTAGTAGATGGTTAAGATGCGAATCCAGCAGGAATTCATGAAGTGGTTCGTACCTGTCAAGGTTTAGAGTCATCGGTCTAATCTCTTTGTGTTCGAGCTCCATGTTGTAACTAGTATCATTGCAGTCAGATCTAACTGTGATAAGAAAAGAAAACGAGACAGAGATATTAAATGCCTGTGTTTGATAATGCAAAGCTCTGATAGTTCTCTTTCATTTCCGCTTCATTGAATAAGCCCGAACAAAAAAGTCTTAAATGGTCATATCTCATAATGATATAATAAGAAAAAATTAATTAAATTACTTTAATTAGTAATAATTGTAACAATTGGTCGGATGATTAACACAGATTTATTTATTTGTCATACTTTTATTGATACTTCTTCACATCACTTAGTGAGATAATCCCCTGAGAATTTCTCCATAAATATGTTGTGCATGATTGATTCTTCTCTTTTTAATCAGATTGGTGATCGATTCAGTAAACCGTTTAGTTTGTAATTGGTTGTTCTGCTCTGATGCACGTGAACCGATCCAAATTAAGACAGGAAAAATGAAATGAAGGTACCTACTTCCTCAGGAGTCACCAAATCCTTGCAATGGTTATACCTAATTGAGAACCAAATCAATGAGGCTTATTTGTTTATCTATGGGGTTTAAACAAGAAGGAACCAAACAACAAACTTCGTCACCTGCCTCTGGGTATATACAGGTGTACCGAGTTGTAGTTCACACCTGATGATTGCCTTGTGGGTCCCACACATTATTCATGACAAATTATCAGTTAAAAAGGGATGAAAATAAAAAAATGAAGAGAGCTTCGGTATGGAAAATGTCTTTAATAGAATGGCCATGCTGTATACTAATATAATATATCCATCTAATTAAAATTTATTTTTTATATATTAGTTCAATTAAAATTCACAATTTATTTAATTTTTATATACTTTTAAAAAAATTTAGAATTTAGTAATTGTAGATGTATAACTATTGATTACAAATCGAATTTTGATCGGACGGATATATCATATCACCGTTGACACATTATACGACTGCTCCAGTAAATACTTTCTCCCAGAGATGGCCCTTTTTTTTTTTTGCTCAGAGAGATGACTTAAATAAAATGCGTGAAAAATTGCAAGTTTTCAAGTTCAAATCTTACAAATAGATAAAATTTGTATTATGTGAGTTTTATTATTAGTGAGTTAATCTGACATGAGCTTGAATTAATTAAGGACCATTAAATTTCTAGGTAGATGACATATATTGAAAAAAATGTGTGGAAGGAAATTGGTATAAAGGAAATAACACGTGGCAGGACAGGAAGAAAAATGTTAATTTTTGGGTACAGAAGAGGTCCACCGGTCTAGAAGAGGAGCAGAAAACGCGAAAATTAGTAACTCGAGATGTTTGACCAATCAAAATGGACTTATACTACAAGTGCCATGTCGAGTGGTCTCACATATGTGTAATTAGTAAAATCAATTACAGAAAAAGTGAAAAGGTCAGGTGGATTAATCAGGAGGAATTGTGTGGTGGGCCACAGTGCTTGATCATCATACTCATCTATTTCATTTTTCTCTTTTTAATTTTTTAATTTTGATTTGACGGAAAAAGGAGGCATTGGTTTGGTCCAAAGAGAGACAAGAGGTAGCTTTCGAGCTCGAGATCATTTTCAATGTGTGATATATACCTCCACCATAAATGCATAAGAAGCTAATTAAAATTAATTTAAATTTAATATAGGAACACGGTGAGACTAATTTTTCATTTAAATCGATTTTGATGGACCCTTACACATTTACAGTGGATATATAATACGCGGTGAATATTGAGTCAGTTTTCGAAAACTTTTGACACAATATTACGGAAGAAAGTTGATGTAATGATATCGATATCGATTTTGACTTGCAATATCTTAAAATTATTTTTTGATAGTAAAATTTACGTATCCATTTATTTCACTCTTTCCTTATTATCCCTTTCTACCTTTGCAAATCATCCGTGTAATCGGAAAAAAAAATTACTTATTTATTTTGATTTTGTAACATTTAATTATGTGAATTAAAAAGTCAGGAAATGACCCCCTTTTTTAAATTGCAAGGTAACTTCTTCCCATTGATATTTCCCCCCAGAATATCAAATTTGAAAATAACCCATTATTGACCATCTCAATTGGGTTTCTATAGCTTTATTTTTTTTTTTAATTATAGTATCGAGGGTTATCCGAGTTTCGTCTGATTAATTCTCACAGTCCTGTACGTATGCCAACAAATGCATAGGGCACGGTAAATTCAAATGTACTAATTAATCTTATGCTCCTCTTTACTATTAGGCCAAATTCCACCGGATTAATTGTGTTTGCTATAGTTAGTTATTCATAAGCATTAGCGGAACCATAAAAATTTTCTGTTTTATTTTTATAGCTATTTAAATAAACAAAATTTACAATTTCTGTGCTCTTAGTTTTTATGGAAGTGTAATTATGAAAAATAAAATAAAATAAAATATATAATTAGATAAAACAATGGAAAAAAAAGGATAGAAATTAAAGGTTATTTTGTAAGGTGTTATGGTTTGAATCGGTAACTATATAACTTAAATCTTATTTTTGTTTAAAATTAGTCATACATTCAGGTAATTTCATATGTAAAACATGCTTGTGTGCGACTTTTACTAATGACTACATACGTAAGGAAGAACATTTTAATTTGAAAAATTTTTGAAGAGACGAATTAGCAAAACCCTTCTAACATGGTAATACGGATAATGACTAGTATTAAAATTTCTGGAAGGTCACAAATCTTGACAGCACCCCTCCCTCCTCTATCTATCAAAGAAAGGGGACAGCACTCTCCAATTTTCTTTTCGGCTCGGCCTCCTCTTCTCCTCCCCTTTCTGTTGTGTCTGGACTCTGAAACCCATTGGCTATTTCTGCTATCAGTCGGGGGGAAAGAGTGTGTTTGTGATTCCTTTCTTGGTTGTCTTTCCATTTGCTAGAATGTGGTTTTTTGATTTGGATCCTAAGCTAATGGAACTACCAGATTTTTGAATGCTTCCCTTGTACGCTCTCTTGTATTTCGAGTGCGAGCCAAGAAGAGGGGAGGAGTGGACAAGACCCTGAAGGCAAGAAGCCAAAAATCGTTCCTTTCACTTCTGGGCGGCTCCCGGAAGATCCTAAATCAGATGGGTACTCGCCAATTCTTCTCCATTTTGCTTTCTCGATTCGTACGATTCCTGGCTTATAAGGCTCATGGAACTTGATCTGATGGGCCTCCTTTCTTGCTTCCAGTTGGGTCTGCATTAGCAATGAGGACGTGATAGAGGGGGCAACCTGCGGAGGGTTTTCAAGATCTGGTTTATTCTGTGAGGATCTTGAGGGCTCTTCTGAGCGATCTGCCGCGTCTCTTGAATGTCTGCGGTGCTCTTTCTGCTATTAGGGTTTCGTCTGCATTTGTGCCATGACTACCAAACGGGCTTACAAGCTACGTATCCCTTCATTTGTTGGGATGTAGTTCTTTGTTCTGAGAATTCATTGCATATTTAATTCATTTTAAATGCTATCGATTTGAAAGGTTCAATATCAGTGGAAGTATTTTCTGTTATGATTGATGGTTCTTGAAGTCTCCTTAACAAGAGATGCAATAGAGGAATTTGTAGCACATGCTGCAACTGTGAATTGCCTCAAGATTGGTAGGAAGTCATCAAGGGTTCTTGTCACGGGAGGGGAAGATCACAAAGTCAATCTTTGGGCTATCGGGAAGCCCAATGCAATACTGGTTAGCTCCATCTCATTCCATTGCTAATATTTATTTTCATTTTCTTTCGTCAAAGTGTGCAACTGTTTACTCCCAATTTACTGTCTAAGCAGATCATTTGCTTGAGTGATTGGGATGTAGTTCCTATGGTGTCTGGGCTGTTGCTAGTGCTTCATTAACACTATGTTTGGATTGAGGGATTTGGAGGGGAGGGATTTGGAAGTATTTGGAGGGATTTGGAGGAGAGGGGAGGGGAGGGATTTGGAGGGATAATTTATTCTTCCAAATCACTCGTTTGGATATTATTATTAGATGAGGGATTTGGAGGGATAAAAAGGTTAATTTGACCATTTTACCCTTTTAATTTAGAAGACCAATTGAACGAGAAAAATGCATAAGAGAGACAAAGTGGTTTCATAGTGATCTCGAAACTCGAACAAAGTTATAGTTTTGCGGTGGTCTTAGGAGACTCGGTGGTTGCGACCTAATAGTGGTCGAGTAAGGGAAAGCAGTATTGTGGTCGTGACTTGGTAATGACCGAGTATGGGAAGACGAGTGTGGTTATGTGATTATATGATGCGGATTTATGATGTACTTAGGGTTTCTTTTAAGAAGTTACGATGGGTATTTGTGTCTAAAAATTTATTATTCATCTGAATTCCCCTAAATCGGAGGAATTAAAAAAGTGAGGTTTGGAGGGATTTTGAATCCATCCAAATTCCTCCAAATCCCTTCTAATAATATATCCAAACAAGGGATTATCCCATCCCTGTAAATCCCTCCCCTCCAAATCCCTTCGAATCTTTCAATCCAAACAAAGCATAAAACTTTCATCTGTTCGTCGTTCTCTAGATTAAGTAGAGTATATTTCAGAAATGGAACTTAGGCCTTTGTGGACATGTTCCCTTCCCTTGCGACCTTAAGTCAGTGCCAAGTGTGTGTCAATCTGGAACCTTGTTATCTGTTCCTAGCTGTGATTTGGTCATTTAGCATTTTGGGATCATGAAATAAATTGTAGTTTTAGCAAATGAGATCCAACATCTGCTCTGTCTTGAGTGCCTGCATAATTAATTGCATACTGCGCTTTCATTGACAGAGCTTGTCTGGGCACAGTAGTGGTATCGATTCTGTCAGTTTTGATTCTTCAGAAGTACTGGTAGCTGCAGGAGCTGCAAGTGGCACACTCAAGCTTTGGGATTTAGAGGAGGCAAAAAGTATGAGTTTGAAGTCTCTAATTGCTCATTGACATCTCTGGATTTGATGCTCTGTCTTGATTTGTCGCATTCTTTGACCTAATCGCGCTTTGCAGTTGTTCGAACTCTAACTGGTCACAGATCTAACTGTATATCTGTGGACTTCCATCCCTTTGGGGAATTCTTTGCATCGGGTTCTCTGGACACAAACCTCAAAATATGGGACATCCGAAAAAAGGACTGTATCCACACATACAAGGGTCACACTCGAGGGGTCAACACAATCAGATTCACCCCAGATGGTCGTTGGGTTGTCTCGGGTGGAGAGGACA
This sequence comes from Lagerstroemia speciosa, assembly GCA_037672795.1. Lineage (NCBI taxonomy): Eukaryota > Viridiplantae > Streptophyta > Magnoliopsida > Myrtales > Lythraceae > Lagerstroemia > Lagerstroemia speciosa. The sequence continues at coordinate 8,780,660 of CM075290.1, read as the reverse complement.
ACAGCGTGAAGGTTAGGAATTCTTGAATTTTCCTCCATGTTAGTGGCGCTATGAAGGTTGCAGTTTGGGAAACGTTTTATGATCCCAAAGTTGTGAATTTCAATGTAGTTGTTCTCTGCTTATTCATCTCATCTTTAAGAACCTTGTTAAATGGAAGACTGGTGATTTCTTCACATTTTATGGAAGAACACATATTCAGAATTCTACAGTTGAACCTACTTTTAGCCAATTATTCTGTCCAAGGAATTTTTTATCCGCAAATCTGTTTTCTTGCAAGAATGAATTGCTATCTGTGTAACGGTATCTCTCTGTTGAGTAATTATATGCTTATAATTCAAACAGCTATGGGATCTGACTGCGGGGAAGCTATTGCATGATTTTAAGTGCCATGAGGGGCAGATTCAGTGCATTGACTTTCATCCCCATGAGTTTTTGCTGGCAACAGGTCAGTTATGAATTTCATTTATTACTTCTCAGCATAGATGATTGTTGTATCAGCTGACATGAGCATGGTTTTATATCCTCACATAATGTGAATAATAGTGAAAACTTGGGATTATCCTTCTATGCACTTACATTACATTAATTGTTCGGATACCGAAGAGTCTTTGATTGATGAGAATGATTTTGAGGGGGCAAATGCTGTGATGGAAGCTCTTTGTTGAAAGGTCAAATCTAGTGCATATGTATACATATGATAGACGAAATTATCTTTTCTTGACCTTTCAGTTCTTGGTCTGATTCCGTGCAGGTTCATCTGATCGGACTGTAAAATTTTGGGACCTTGAGACATTTGAGTTGATTGGTTCTGCTGGACCTGAGGTAAAATCTGTTTCACAGTCTGTTTTAGATTTTGGTCAAGTGACTAAACCAGTATGTGGTGTCTTTCTCTTTTCCTCAATGGCATGACTTGTGACAATAATCTTTTCCATGGCAGACAAGTGGAGTTCGTTGTTTGACTTTTAACCCTGATGGAAGAACTCTTCTTTGCGGGTTACATGAAAATCTTAAGGTGAGAATCGTGGAGTACTAGTCAGGTTCCAAGCAAATGGAGTCATGGTTGATTGCATCATTTTCTCTTAATTTTTTGGGAATCTCTCATGCACTTTCCTTTGCTTGCCAGGTTTTCTCCTGGGAGCCTGTAAAGTGCCATGATGCTGTGGATGTGGGATGGTCCAAGCTTTCCGATCTAAACGTACATGAAGGAAAGCTCCTTGGATGCTCATTCAATCAAAGTTGTGTTGGAGTCTGGGTTGTAGACATCTCGGTATGCTGCTTTTATTTTTATTTGTATTTCTGGATCACGTTACTCCATGTAGAGCCAACCTACCTGAGGCCCGTGAACTCCATGCAAGTCTGTGGAAGTTTGGGCCTCCCTTCGAAGCCCATGTCGGTGGGGGAATCAGGCATTAAATGTGCCTCTAAGTCTCTCTTTGCTGGTCCGTCCCTGTTTGGTTCGGTGAAGTGAAAGGTTTTTTCTGTTGTCCACTTTTTTCTTTTTAGAAACTAAGGAAATTAAAGGGGGAAAAAGTGCTGCTTTACTTCTTACAAGATGTATATGGGTTGTTTGAAAGTGTTATTGAAGGTTAAGGATGGGAGGGTTACGAGGGTGAAGAAATCCTTTGCATCCCTCCATAACCCTCAAACACCTGCATTTTTCCATCCTTCGAAGGATAAATATTTTTGTCCATGTTAATTGACATTTTTAACCACCATTTATAAGTTAAATTTCTTCTTCACAACCTCCTCTTCTCCCCAAAACCGTGTACGTCTACTTCTCTCTGCTTGCAGCCCTTGCAGGCTTTGTTCAATCACCTAACATCCTTCCGTCTTTGACAAAATTCAGTCCTCTGCTGTTTTTTTCTTTTTTGGGGAAAATGGTGTTATTTCAGAGATTATGTTCAATCTTTATATAGCTATTAAACAGGGGAAATTGAGTCAATAGGTTCAGTACAAGGGATACGAGAGCTGGACATATAGCTAAGTGGTTGTAAATTTGGTTAAAAACAAAACGAGAAGGGGTATAATAGTCTATTAATATTTACAACACAATTATTTTAAATTATTAAGTTTCACCCTAGCCCTCACTTATACCATTCAAACAATGGTTATGGAGGAAATAGGAAATCTCTCCATAAACCTACTCTTCTTTATAACCCTCATTATCCATCCCTTTCCGTCCCCTCCATAACAGATGATGCATGTCTCCTGGAATGAATAAGTGCTTTTCTTCAATCTTCTCTTTTTTCTTTTTTTTTTTCTTTTTTTTTTTTAATAAAGAAAAGGAAATCAAAATTGGAATACATATTGGTTTTCAAATCAAAACTAAAACAACCCTCAATCAACCAGCTGGAATCATTGTTGTTGTTTACTGATGGTAAATAGATTTGACATTCAATTTGATAGAAGCCTTTTGAACCTCTTACCTCTTGACAGCGAATAGAGCCTTATGCTGTTGGCAGTAAGCGACACAATGGACAATCGGAATCTAAAAGCTCATCTTCTGGGAGCCTCTCAATATTAAATGAGAACACTGTGAAGGCGAGTTCGGGAAGGCTCTCGGTCTCCGATAACACTGCAAAACCTACTCTGGGGAGGATCTCAGTTTCTCAGAATTCAGATTCTCTGGCTAAGGAAACAAAGTCTTTTGCAAGATTGTCAGTCTCACAAAATTCAGATCCTATCAAGGAGTCAAAAAGTTTGGGATGTATGTGCCTTATCGCTGCCTACTATTTCTTTCTTTCCCTGTTCTGTTTTTGATATCACTTGTCCTTGATTTTTGCTTTCCATTTTGTCCAAAGCCACTGGAATTGTACCAGGAACTCCTCAAAGGGTCAACGTGAATGCCAGTCAAAGGGCAACTCAAGTGAATTTGAGTACAGTTCCCAATGTAGCAGCAGCCCCTAAGAGAAGCTCCACGAAATCACAGTCGGTGATTAATTTTCCGACCTATAACAAAGCAGATGTTGTGCCTGTTATCGTTCCCAGAACAGATTCGAGGCCAGAGATTGCTTCTGAATTAAGAAAAGAAGCTAGCCTTGCTTCGAGAACAATGCCATTTTCTCTTCAGTCAAAGACTATGGAGTTGCGGAAGTTTTCTAATGGAAGGGATGACTCAGAGCAACCCACTGTCTCGGGTCAATCTGAAACCACAGTATCCAACTCCAATGGACAAGGCAGTTTCTCAAGTAGGAGAGCTTTTGCTCCCTTTAAAGGCCAAAAAGATCGAGGACTGCCTGAAAGGAGTTCCGATGATAATTGGCCTCCTATAATAATCAAGACCAACACTAGTACCATGATTGAACCTCCTGGTGTTTTCCCGAGTGAGAGCAGTACGTACTCAATTCCATCTGAGATCCTTTTTAGTTATAAATCAATAAGAATGCTCTAAAATGCGATACAACCATTTTGTTCCCCCCCCCTTTCTATATATTCAGAAAATGGAATATGAATAGTTGTATAGTTTTTAGATAAATGAAAAACTTGATATAATCATTGCTTTTCATGAAACTGAAAAATTGGGGTATCATTCTTGACAGTAGGAGGGACCTCTCCCTGATAAATGTGTCTTATGAGCCTTTCTAGTCCTATATGTTTGAAAGATTGACATCCCATTGATTCAGTCTTCTAATTGTAGCGATTAGATAGCTGGGCTGTGTTTTCCACCTGTACATAATTTTCTTCTTGTTCAATATTAATGAATGAAATTGATGTACCTCTAAAAATTTGTTGCAGATGAGTCTCGGGGCCGGAAAGTAACTCAAGAGCCGATCTCCACAGAGGGTCAAAGAGGAGGTATATCTATGTATAACCAACACTAGTTCTTGCTGGTCTGCATGATAGAAATACTTCATATATCTATGTCTTGCCATAACTAGTTTTCGTTGGTGTTCATGATAGAAATACTTTATTATTGTCTCATATATCCTTTTGGTGTTTAGGGAGAATACGTTCTCTTGTCATTAATTGGGACAGACGAGAACGAGCTACTCTTGATGGTCCTGCTTCCAATATTTCTGCTCGTGCTGCGCCAGCCGTTAATACACTTCCTTTTAACTCGGTAATCGACTTTTTTCTGCCAGTTATTGCTCAAATGCCTTAAAAAGTGTATGTATGCTCCCATTCTTCCAATTTTTCTCAATCCTGAAATATCAAATAGCTTTGGGAAAAAATATGCATGATTGCATCTTACCATTATGACCTGTAAAATACAGTTCAGAATTTTTTTTAACCTTTTTACTCTGTTTTAGTAAAAATGGACATAGAAAATTGGAACCTAGGATTTATTTTGTCATTTCGAGGACAATATGCATTCTGCAAAAATAAAACAATTTGAATTATTTCTATTATTCCTTTTCTTATGCAGGCATAATTAGAAGAGTTAGTTGTACTTACTTGCGAGCATTATTTTCCTCTAATTGGATCTACCTTCTTCCATGAATTTAAATTAAATGCTTCCAAATTCTTGATTTTGTTGTGGTGAAACAGAAAGGTAGACCGCCATCAGTTGAGAAAGAAACACCTTCCAGTGATGAAGATGCTGTTGCAGATATAATGGAAAACCACGACCAGTTTATGAGCTCTATGTATGCTCATTTGGCTAAGTTACAGGTATTCCTCTCTGATGCACAAATTCTTCGAGGACGACATTCCCTTTTGTCTCGGACTAGATCACAAGTCATTCGCCTTAAGATAATTCAAAACATATTTTCTACTGCTTTATCTTAGTTCTTAATCTTCTCGAGACTATTGTCTCTGCTTTTTGAATTTCGATCTTTGATTTTTCTTTTTTCTTTTCTGTTGCTGTTCACATCTATCCATAGTTATTTCAAAGGACATTTTAGTCCTCACTTATCTGTAATCACTGATGTTGAGTTGGGAAATTATTGCAGGTAATCCGTGGATGTTGGGATAGAAGAGATATCAAAGGATCCATCAGTATCATGGAGAAAATGTCCGACCGTCATGTGAGTAGTTTATGGTCTACAGATTGAAAACTTAGTCCTCTTCTTTTGGGATGAGAAAACTTCGATATACATGTTAGACCTTATCAGTTAACTTATGACACTACTTTCGCTGAATGGAAAATCTTCAGGTCCTTGCAGATGTAATCGGCATTCTGGCAGAGAAAATTGATATGGTAACTTTGGATGTTTTCACATGTCTTCTACCGCTCCTCACTAGACTTCTCGAGAGTGACATGGATCGGTAAATATGTTCTTTGACTTCCCCCTTCAAATCATCTCTTTTTTACCCTCAGCAAAGAAAGGAAAAAAATGTAAAAAAGGGAAAGGAGGACAAGCTTACTACTTCTATTGAGAAGCACATCTTCTGAAACACACGTTACATTATTTGTGTGTTCTTCAAGAAGGCAGAAAAGTAATTCTTTGTCGTTTTAGTTTGTATAACCTTATATTCTCTTGTCCTCTTAGTAGGGGAGAGAATAATTTGTGTCATTTAGCTGAGTTTTTTCTCTTTAACCTAAAAACATGATACTTTGAAAACCCTACGATGCTGTGCTCCTGTTGGGTTTGTCAATTGAGGTCCGAAATCTGATTATGAAACTTTACGCTAACTGATTTCCAGGCATTTGTGCGTCTGTCTTGATATTCTTCTCAAGCTGGTCAGGGTGTTTGGCACCATGATTTACTCGGCTGTATCAGCACGGACCCCTGTTGGTGTGGATATCGAAGCCGAACAAAGGTATATGCTCCTAACATAATTTCCCCAAACATACTTGAAATAGATATTGAATTATCATGTGAAAAATCTTATGTCATCTGTTAGGTTGGAGCGCTATTCTGTCTGCCATGCTGAGCTTGAAAAGATCAAAAGCTGCTTGCCTTCTCTGACCAGGTTCATTTCGAACTTATCCTACTTCACTCGATCTTCACTATCTACTTTGAAGTTCGCTCAGTAACAACACCCAAAATCCTTTTCCGTTCATTTTTCTTTCCTTGTAGAAGAGGGGGATCAGTGTCAAAATCTGTGCACGAACTGAGCCTAGCTTTTCAAGCAATTTCATGAATTGCGGAAGATCTTCCAGCTCAAAGCAAATTCGTTCTGGGCATTTTTGTGTACAGTATTTTTCTCGCCTGTTGCTCAGAATCTCCTCTAAGAGGAACATGTGATGAATGTATTAACCACTTCTGCCCTGATATAGACTGCTTCTTAACTCCCAAGCGACAAAGATTAATTGGGCACCTCCTCCTTCCTGCTCTCGGGTCGTGGATTTGCTCGGGCTCGGGATGTTCTGGCAGAGAAAGAGGTGCTGATACCGAACTAACCTGGCTCGTGCTCTATTTTTTCTTCTCTCACTTTGTTTTGGTATGAGTGGAGTGTGTATTTAAGCGACGGTTATCGCCATTTTTTAGGATATGAAGATGATGATGAAATGATTCACCAGACTGAATAGTGAAATTGTAAAGGCTGCAGATTGTCTTTCTTATGGTGTATGCACTGAAACTTTCACTCTTACTCGACTCTTCCCACATGAATGTGGACTGAAACTTTGTCTTTTGATTAAATCTATGCGACCAAGTGTGATTGCTCGGGATGGGCATCAAGTGGCAACGTATGTGAAATCACGATCTTTGCAAATCTCTTGCTGGGACAAAGAAGATCTTGGCTTCGGGCTGTGGGGAACTGTGCCGCTCTATCAGTCAAGACTGGGGAGGAATCGTGAGGGCTCGAGTTCTTTGAAGTTTCAACTATGGAGGGCAGGTTTTCTGCGGGGTGTACGGAAGGAATAGGAGGGAAATCTGTGAAAGGCCTTTTCAGTTTCAGATTAAAAATAATTATTTTTTTCAGTGTATATCACTTGGCGTTCAAAAGTTAAATGGAATATGACTAATTCAAGTTGGAGTTAGTATGATCTACTGATTGGTAAAACTTTCTAACATGAATTCCCTATTTACAAAACCAGTTTTCTCCAGGGGCATAGAAGGAATAGGAGGGAAATCTGTGAAAGGCCTTTTCAAATTCAGATTAAAAATAATTATTTTTTTTTGGTGTACATCACTTGTCGTTCAAAAGTCAAATAGAACATGACTAATTCCAGTTCGAGTTGGTTTGATCTACTGATGAGTAAAATTTTTCTAACATGAATTTACTCTATTTACAAGATACGAACTCAAGATGTTAAGGGAAATAAATGCTAAACCATCTCAACTATTATTTCTTGAGATCGATGGTGTCCGGCACCATAACAACCGATTAATCCGCTGGATAGTATATTTTATGGCATACTGGTCCCTGGAAGAGCTGAAACCTGAATCTGACCAACTATATGTTATTAGCTTATTGACGGGTACGTTCCTTAGAAGCACCATCTTGGCTATTTATCCAAAGAGTTTGTAGCATATCCATAAAATTTCCATTTATATACATGCAACAAAGGAAAGCCTTAATGGGGTGCATATGTAGGAGACATTCTTAGGTTATCCTATCTCGCCACCTGTTGTGAGAAAATATTACAGATTGTGACAAACGTGCAAGTTTGTGTTAATTATATGAGCAGTTACTATACTAATCAAATTAATTTAATCGATTTTTCCTCACCACGTCACCGTGAGATAGGAACACTTAAGATTTTTTCCGCATATGTAGGAATAATCAAAAGAGATACAAATTATCATAAATTAATTTAGATAATTCGACACGTCTTCTTATTCAATAATATCTCGATGTTAATTTTCGTAAATAGAGAAAATTTATTATTGAGAGAATTTTATCTAATAGTGGTCAGTTCTATTCAAACTTATATTAGTAACAGTCTAAAAAGATTTCCAAATATTAGATGATAATCAATCCCGCCACCCAAAAATGAAGAGAGAAAATTAAACCTTCTTCATTTGTAAGAGACAAATTAGTCCTAACAGAGAGAGCATTGCATGAAAAAAATGTTTGATGTTCTTACCTCACGGTTGAGAAAGAACCAATAATAATTAGGGCAGATGCTCGTGTGATTAATACCAATTTTCTCGTTTGTCACAATCTAATCGGTATTTTCTCACGCCATGTGGTGGAGTATGATCATCTAAGAATTTCTTGTGTGACATAATAATTAATTGGGTGAAAATGTGACAAAAAGAGGGAAAGAAATTATAAATCATGCTATGTAGGGCAACCCCTTTAATGCCCATCACATTATTGCATGAAACTAATGGGCTCAGAAATTAATAAAATAGAACAAAATTTATTATTTTAATAAAAATCTTTGAAGGGTCTTGGCAAGAAGTAAAAACTTTTAGAAAATTGCATCCTGGCCCCTAAATTAAATGTCCTTTTTTTTTTGGTTCAATGGCTGACTGATATATTATTACTTCCTACCAGCAGAAACAGATCCAAATAGAGAAGAAGAGGGAGGTGGACAAGAAGAAGAAGATTATTAGGCTTTATATATATATATATATATATATATATATATAATTTTGAAGAAATTAAGGAGAAGAAAAATGATGAGATTGTCGACAGAGTGGGACCGGAGGATGCTTCCGCAGTACAATTTCACGAATCTGCAGTTTGCCCTCGCTTCCACCGCTCCCACCGTCCCCATCACGCTGATTCCCAAGTCTCCCATGGTAATTCTCCTCCTTTTTTTTTCCGATATATTTTCACAATTTTCCGAATTTATATTCGCGTAACTTTTGCTTCTTATATTCCGGTAAAATGCGACTGGCACGGTCCTGATTCTAGACTCAAACCGATGATGAACCGCTGAGTAGGGCAGCGAGCCCTGTTGGTAGGGGTGTAAGTTAAAAATCGAAGAACCGAAAAATTAGAAAAACCGACCACGACCAACTGAGAAAAATCGAAATTTTGGGGCCCTACAAGAAAGTTGGTCGGTTTTTGAGGGGAGTGAAAACCAGCCCATACTGTCCCAATTTCAAATATATTAAGTGTATATTTTTTTTGTTTTTAAGTTTTTATGTTAGGAATATAATTAATTTTTTTTTATATAATGAGCAAAAAATAATATAATCTTGTCCAAATAAATACTATCGAGCATAGATTGATATATAAGTTTTATTAAATTTGTAAAACTTTTGAATTTTTAATCGAAATTGTAAGCTCAAGCTAATTGTATCTAAAACTCGGACCCAAAAAATCACCTAAAAAGACCGCAACCGAAGCGATCAGTTTTTTATAATCCAAAATGGTTCTCGGTACAATTTTTTACTAAAAAAATCAGAGCCCGACTATTTACAAAAAAAACCCACCCGACTCATACAACCTTCACGCCTAATAAATGGGATGCTATAATAGATATTACTGTCTTAATAATTCATTTACACGAACAACTAATGTTGCTGTAAATCTCATAACTACCATATTTTTTAATCAGATAAGATAATGTAAAATAAATAAAATTCATGTAATATTTTTATAATTTTTTCTCAAATTTAAAGGAAAAATTATTCCATACTCCTGAATCCTTTCTTGCATTTTTTTAATGGTTCGAGATGAAATACGAAAAATATCATAACAACAATTATATCTATTACTGTATGGCTCTAGATGGTAGTTTTGGTGAATTTTTCTTCTTCCAAAACTACGATCAATAAAGTTATTTAAAAATAAATCAGTTGTATATGAGTTTTAATATCATAATTAATTATATATAAGGTTTAATGTCATTTCACACGTCAATTTCTCACGTAGAGTATTTTTTATCCTTCCCAACCATTTTTCCATCTCAATTTATTTCTTTTTCTTAACATAAAAATACATATTTACTATGTCAATAATAATTTTGTACATGACACGTGTCCACGTCAAGTGTTTTTTAATGCATGAGTTGGGGTTGACAATTATTTTCCTGATTTGTTTTTTTAAATTAGACGAGAATTGATGAGAGTTTAGCTGATACTGAGAAGATGGAAAGCGCCGACGTGGAAGGTTCTTTTAGGCTGTCGGACTTCTGGGAGGCGTACGAGCACTGGAGCGCGTGCGGGGCCGGCGTGCCAGTAAAGCTCCCCAGTGGCGACTGCCTTCTGCAGTACTACTGGCCTTCCCTCTCCGCGTTGCAACTCTACACGCGCCCAAAGACTGGGTTTGCCCTCACCCTTTTTCTTTCTTCCTTCCTCTTTTTACATTGTAATTTATTAGTGTTTTGTCTGACTAATTTTCACGGTCTGATTTTATCTAACTAATACAAAAAAATTTTAGGCCATCTTTTCTTATAATAATGTGATGAGAAAAAATCAATTAAATTATTTTGATTAATATAAATTATAATGATTGTTCGAGTGATTAACACAAATTTACTTTATTGTTATATTTTAATCGATACTTCCTCACGTCGCTTATTGAGGTGAGATTACCTATGGTCTGGTACACACGTCGGCAATCGCACAGGGCAAGTGAATCCAGGAGTGCAAGCTGCTGCGAACGATTTGAACATTGAATGAGGATGTTGAGGATTATATCCCACAGTAGCGAAGAGTCAACGAATTGTTACTTGAAATATAAGAAAATTGAGTTGTCATTTTCAGGCGAATACGAGTCCAACATGTTATAGTCTAGTATAGATTAAATCCCAACATCTTATCGTTTTCAAGAGGAAAAATTTTATGTGATCCTATCTTATAATGACATGGTGAGGAAGAACCAATCAAATTACTCTGATTAGTAATAATTATGGCAACTACTTGGGTGAGTAGCACTAATTTGCTCAATTGTCACATTTTAATTAGTGTTTCGTCATGTCACATGAAGATGTATGATCACCTAAGAATTTCTCAGTATAGATGGATATTTTACAGGGAAAGATATTAATTTTTCTCAGTAAATTATTATAAACTTATTGAGTTGGTTTAATATCTCTTTTCTTTTTGAGTAATGTCTCAGTTTCAATCTTATGAATAAGAAAAAAAAATCATGATTAAGCTAATATTACACTTCAATGAGTTGACTTGCTCGTATTTGAATTAATCAGAGTCCATAATTTTTTTTTTTTTTTGGTGATTGAAGGATATCATCGAAGACTATATCAACCACCGGGCCGGAGAGCCACGATTTCACCGACGACGAAACTAGCTCACCGGACGATCAACCGTGGTCAGAAACAGGTTCAGACATAATTAAACTCCTATGATGAATTTTTTTTCAAAAAAAAACACAAGTTTTTATTCTTCCAGTATAGCTAAACATTGCGACGGCTGTCTTTGTTCGTGTGATTCTTGCATGAGCTCAAACCTCGTCAAGTCATTCATAAACTCTACCAATAAATACTTAGCACATCATCCTTAACTGTTACATCATCCTTTTTTTGTTAATTTAAAATATTTTATTTTTAATCATATTTACTTATATTTTGAATATTTACTGACTAAATTTGCGCGGTATAATTGATGGCATACCATAATAGAAGGCAGAGAAGAGATGGGTGAACTGTGCTGTCAATACAATGACATTGTCAATCCGTACGGTCGACCTCCCCTCGCTGAAAGGGTAATTTACGTTATTATTTTTAATACCTGAAATATAATCACATTAAATTAATTAGGATACAATCCTAATCACCTATTGTTAATTTTGTAAGGGTTAGCAGTAAAAAACATGCGAATTCGGACCGTTTTATCGATTTTGAAACAAACATTTTCGTATCATGCTAGAAATTACAAATTAGCAATTTTGTGACGGTTCAAGTGCCCGTTAATTTTTTTTCAATTTTTTTTGTTGAAATAGCTGACTGCCGTTGACGTGATACCAAAATTTTTTTATAAATTACTGAGTCGATTTGTGTTGTCCTTGATTGGTTGGAAAAATAAAATGGAAAAGATGAAAATAAAAAAAAATCACTATATAGTTTTTAATAACTTACCGGAGTTAAATGAGGGTTACAATTTTGATACAAAATTAATAGCAATTTAATGAAAGGAAAAAAGACACTTTTGTCTTCAATCTTTTTTTTTTTTTTTTGTCCTAAATATTTTTGTCATTCGTGTCCTTAGCCTTTTGAATTTTTACTACTTTGATCATACCGTTACTTTTTTCATCCAAAAATATTCCATCCAAAAAAAGTATATTCCATCCAAAAATTATCTTTCAATAAAAATATTTGTCAAAAAAAAGCATATATCATCCTTGATTAAGGAAATATTTGTTACTAGTAGATCCCCTTCTAAAATTAGAACTCATTTTCTCACAATAAGTCATGATTTTATAATGATAATAAGCATTAATCAATTTTGAATCTGAAAGTGTTTTAATTTTTAAGGAGATATGATCATCAGTAAAAAAGTAACGGTAGGATCAAAGTGAGAAAAATTGAAAACATTGATTACGTGAATAATAAAAAATAAAGGTCTAAGATAAAAATGATAAAAATACGAGAAATTGATGATCAGAAGTGTCATTTACCCTAAGTAAAAAGAAGACACAAAATGAGTAGTTTGTGATTTTGCTGCAACAGGAAGGATGCTTTTCATGAGTTTTGTTTTCAAAGTCCCAACTAACAAAATAATAAGGAAGACCCTTGCGTAACCTTAATAATACAGTACCATCGCTCGTAACCTCAGTTCAGTTTGAGGAATTATAACGGATTATTTACAATTATCTAGAGTGAGATCATAGTCATTCGAATAGAGGTCACATGTTTTGAGATTTGATAAAACTTTTCAATGTATGCATGCTGAGCAGGTGAGGTACTTGACCCAGAGGTATCCTCAACTAATGACATTGAAGAGCAGCGATCTCACTTCTCACAGCTGGGTGGCCGTTGCATGGTATTTTTTCCTATCCTTTTTCTTCGATCCTTCCGTAATAAAATAAAAATATAATAAATTACCTGATGTGTTACGAAGTACGAAGAAATCCCGTGTATTTTCTTCGATAGTTGGGTAGCATGGCTGCATTATCACGTGTAAATTGTTTTTTGATTTTTTTATAGAACCTGAAAAAAAAATAAAAAAACAATCCACAAATATTCGAATCTTTAATACTTTCTGCTTGGAAACGGACCTCTTCGTCTGAAGGATCTAACGGGCGAATTTTTGGAATGAAAGTTGTGTTCATCTCTGTTTCCATCATCAGGTACCCAGTCTATCGGGTCCCAATCTGCAAGGTGAAGGAGCTGAATGCATCTTTCTTGACGTTTCACAAGCTCTGCTCAACTTCTCCATGTAATCTCTCTCTCTCCCCCCGTCACTCAAACCCAAAATCTCTATTCATTCACATTGCGGGTGCGGAGACAATGGCTGTATTAATTGCTCGGAAACTTTAAGGACAGCCATATCCGTAGGCTTGCTGTTTCTGTTTCCTGCTTTTCTGTCGAATACGCCTCTAATTTCGCCATAAATCCCTCATCACACCAGTTGAAGCTAAACGGAGGGGCAAGTTACAGGTTTTGCAGTTGTTTCTATAGGTACCCAGAGAATGCTGCCAGTGGTGGAGACTGAGAAAATCAAGAAAGAGAGGATTCTCCTTGGGAAGAAAGCCAATGCCTGTGCCCAGATACCTGCCGAGACGGCTGCGATTCCTCCCTTTGCCGTGAGCACCTACAAGATGTCCGGTGACCTCTGGTTCAATCCTGGGACGGATGACCTCGAGACAGCCATCCACTATCAGCAAACTGCTTGGCGCTGGATTAAACAACACAACTTCAGGCATCATGACTTCAACTTCTTCATGACTCGGGGCATCAGATCGTGTGATGGTTAATACCTGCAGCTGGTTAAGATGTCATGAATTACACCCTGCTGTTATCATGTCCATTTTATCAATTTTTATGAAAAATCCAAACCTGGTGACATACCCGTTAAGCATCACAGTGGGAGGTCTCATGCATCTTTGGGGATAAGTGACTGTGAGATGAGCGGCAGCATGCTATTTCGCCATGCCCTACTAGTTGTGGGAGGCATTACTCGTCGAGAAATGAAGGATGGCAGTGTCAATCCCACTGATCCCATGATCTGTTACATCAATGTTATAATCCCCTTCTTGGAAACTAACATTATCACGAGGTTTTAAGTTTTGGACATTTTTTAATGACAAGCTTGAGTTACAGACACTGGGAGACCTGTCCTGGGTTTCATGTATAGGAAGAAATGCAGTAGCTATACAGTAAGGTTCTTTCGGGCTCATCTAGGAAGTGCAAACTCAAAGTGAAAGTGATAAATCGATATACAATGGTCCGAGAACCAAATGGTAGCTAAGCTTTCAGTTGGCTGAAATTAATTCTCTGCGGTTTCGGTACAAAGAGGCAAACATTCTACTGCTGTGTTGAAGTATGTCTTTTTTCTTCACCTACCTCTGCAGCAACATTAGATTAACCGAAGAATGGCTTTGCTGTAACATTTACCCAAATTTTTTCAGCAGCGTACAAGTTCTGTTTGTGATCCGTTTTTCATTGTCCAGATGGGAAAACTCGTGACCAAAGTATGAGGCAATTTCTAACTTCGCTATCAATGATACAACAATGAGACAGAAAACATGGTGTCAAAAAGAAGCATTAGAACTCATTCCGGCTCACCTGGTTGATGGTCACGAGCTCAGCACAGATCTGTAGTTTTTGCTATTTTCTTTCACAACTTAATGAAAATTGAACTGACCCGGAACCATTTCCGACATTGTTTAGATTTATTCTTTCTGATACGTAAGTAACTCCAAGGGAAGAGTACGTTCTCAAAAAGTTTTCTTCCTGTGCTAGAAAACAGGTGACCATTGTATCGGGCTCGGTGCCTTACATTTAGGCCAAAAGAAAAGCGTATCAGTTCGAATCTGATTTTCTGGAAGAGGATCGTTTCCAATCTCCTACCGAGGTGTGAGGATGTACATCTTGCAGGCATGTGAATCCACCTGGGCCGAGATCTGCCTTTGTACCGATGACTGAGTCGAGTGCTGTGAGATAAACAAAAGGAACACTTAATATGCAGAACCTACAATCAGTTAATAAAACCTTGGTGAAGTTTAAGATGAACACTGAGCTTTCGAGGAATATTACCGCCCACAGGTCACGGGCATCGACTGTGGTCGACAACTCAAGGCCAATATCGGACCAGTAAGCCGTGATGTTTGATTGCGAAGATCCTCTATTCCATAAGACGACAGCTACCCTGTTTGCTGTTAGAGGACCAGTCCAAACCTACACCAGCAAGGAGAAGGGAAATATCTCATGGCACTTAAGAACTAACTGTTAAGTCCCACATTGACTGAATCAAAGAATAATCTTGAATTTTTAGGAGAATTTGGTACTACCACTTAATAACTTAAACTTTTTGGTGGATTTAAGCCCAGCCTCTTATGACGAATTTGGTAATAGCAATAAAAAAGGGAGATGCACTTATCACCTCAAGATCTCCATCTTTTTTCACTTTCTTCCCTTGAACTCCAAGGCTATCTATTAAAATTGCAATTTGACAATAAAACATTATCATCATATTTAGATTATCGAATCGATACGATGTTCGCTGAAAATTGTATTTTTTTATTACCTTGATTGACTGAAATGACCTCTTTGTTGCTAAGCAACTCGAAGGTGAGACTGTCCATAGATCTCAAGTCACATCCGATCAGCAGCGGCGCCTGCAAAGACCGGTGAGCAGATCAACAGCTGGGACTTTGAGAACTCAATGCTGTACAATGAGTATGTAAATGCACAAAAGCAAGTGTTCTGCACTTTCAGAGTTTGAGTCAGTACCTTTACCAATGCCCAGATGCTAAAATGGGACCGGTATTCTTCGGTTGTCATGCCCCCGTTTCCTACTTCAAGCATATCGGGATCTGGAAGAATTCATGAGCAGAAGAAAATTACCGTAAGTAAGATCGAACATCTTTGAGGAAGGATCAGCGAGCTTACCATTCCAGGCGCCAGGGCCAGCATAGGATGCCCATTGGTCGTTTTGGTCTGCAATCGAAGTCATGCTGCTCCAGAGAGATTACAACAACAACTTCATGTGAAAGAAAACATTGTACAACAAGTGAACATGAAATTCAGGCAATGTGCCATGAGGTTCTTACCTGTTCCAGTTGTCCTCGATGTCTCCAGTCGTTCTCCAACTGTTACCGATGCTTGGGGCCCATGTCGCCGGATCTTCTTGTCCCCTGTTAAAAAAACCATGGAAGTAGTTGCAGAATCGCCCAAAACCGAACCGAGAGGTTCGAACTTCAAACTTCTGTTTTAAGAAGTGAACTTGGCTCACCATTCACATAGAGATAAGAATATGGCTCGGCCCGAGTTCTGCAAAGCTTTGCTCATTACAGGATACCTATTTTACAGCAAAAGAACATAAACAATATCAGAAGTTAAAGAACTTATAGATACGGTTGCTCGGAGAGTTTGCAGCCGGACCTCTCCTTGGGGCTTGTCCCGGTGTTCTCACAGTTATCGTATTTCAAGTAATCAACACCCTGGGCTCGAGAAATGACATTCCGGGTAAGAACAATTTGAGAGTATGATCGAAGAAACTTTATGGAGTTGCAAGTTTAGCCAAGAGACACACCCAGGAAGCGAAGGTTTTCGCATCTTGATCTTCGTGTCCGAGCGATCCCGGCATTGTCTGGCTGCAAGTGCGTATGCTAGTGCAAGAACGAACACAGTCAAGGTCAGTTCAGCGAGGATCTTTTCGTTCGGAAATCATCAGGGTGGTTACAAATAGGTGATCTGAAAGGATTGTGAGCGGTAACACCGTACCCGGCATCGGAGTAAATGCCGAGCTTAAGCCCTTTGCCATGCACATAATCTGCTAGAGCTTTGATACCTGAAGGGAATGCTGAAGCTTTTGGAACCATATTTCCCTGCCATAAACAACAATAACAACAATAACAAAGGTTTTTCCCATTATTAATTTGAACATTTTCAAGAACTTTATTTCTATAAATTTAGCTGAATAGAGAAAGAGGCTTGGTGATTGCCCTCGACTTAAGACCTAAGATCTAGGTTCGACTCTTATCGATGCCCGTCTATTCTCTTCTTCTTTGGATCATTTTTTAAACCTAGACATCTTCTATGATTGAAAAAAGAATTTTAATTAAAAAGAAATTACATTTGAGCACTTCTCTCCCATTTCTGTTTTTTCTCCAGTACTAATTTTCATTTGACAAAATTGACTTAAATTAAAACTACTCATATGGAAGTTTCTGTATTCAATTATTGAACCATTCAACGGTTTAATTAATATAATTCAATGATTCATAATAACAAATTAAAGTTAAGGAAACTAACCTAATGGCTTATAATCATTCATCACCTGATTAATGGCTCCATGATTGGGCTACAGAATTTTCTTCTGTATTTTGTAAGAATTATTCATTCTCCATAAATCCACAAGCTCTGTACAAATTTTTGAATTGGAGAAAGAGAGTATGTGTGTGTGTGATTTCATGGAAGGGAGAATTGGACATACAAGCTCATGGACTGTCATTCATAAAATGTAACCATATTTTATTTGTTTGAACTAATTCTGTGCGATGAAAAAAAAAAGAAAAATGTTGTTTTTTATTAACAACAGTGCACCAGGATTTACCTTTGAATCTCTGTTGAGTTCAGCCCAGCAATCATCTGTTATTATTTATGAAATTAAAGAATTATCAGCCAACTCTTGAAAAACACATGCTTGACAAAATAATCTCTAATAAAATTGGGACGATAAAATATATATATTTTTCTTAAGTAAAATTTCATATTCGAGTATTTTAAATGAAAAAAATTTATGTCATAGAGTTTTACTCTTCACTCGGCTCGAACATAAATTAGTCTGAGCCTACTGAGCATCTGCATACCTTATAGTATATATCGAAAAATAATCTCTAATGCAGTGAAAAATTCTTTAGATGGTCATGAAGGATAAATTAAATTACTTTGATCAACAGTACATATGATAACTGTTCGGGTGATAAACATTAATTTATCACGCTACGTAATGAGGTATGATCACCCTAGAATTTCTCCTAATACCATAGATGAGTAACACCAATTGAAATTAATTTAAATACAAAATGGTCGACTGTATTTCTTGTATTTTATTTAAATTAATACGATTAAGTATATATCCCGATATTTAGTCGATCTTATGTCCTGTGGTTAAGGAAAAAAACATACCTAAGTTAACGTACTCGTAGCCCAGTGCGGCAAGGCCAGTCGACACGATTGCGTCCGCTGAAAAAATCCAAATCAACAGAACAGTATATCATCAATATTTTCTTCTTTTATACACATATATTCAGTGAATTTTTTTTATATTTTTTCTTGATGTTGTTATGTGCTAAAGTTTCGAAATTAATTACAAAAAATAAATGTGAAATTAAAAAAAAAAAAGGGATAATGATTTGGCTTGTATGGAAAAAGAAACAAGCACCCGTCTCCTTGATGAGCGTCTCGTTGATGTTACACTGGAAGTGATTCCAGCTATTCCACCTGGCGATCACACAAGGACAGGCAACGTCATATTCACCATATAAAATCTTAAATGTTCTTATATATGTAATAAGATGACAAAAGGAATTTAATAAGAATATTGTAACTGATAACATACTCGAGTGATTAATACTCATTCGCTCATTAATTTAATTAGTGTGTTTTTGTGTCACCCGACATGTCAGAGTAAATTGATAAAAAAAACTGTCATTTTTTGAAATATCAGGGAAAATGAGAAGGGGGAAAGTCCGCAAAGTGGTGCATTGCCGATTTCAGGGGTAATCGCACGGGAGAGGGATTTAGAAAGTTATAAAGGGACGTCCGTCGTATCTTCACTAATGATAAGGAGTGTGATCTAAGTGAAAACACAACGACTTCTCTTCACTGGGGCAAGATGAATCTCGTTTATATTGAGAAAACAATGTAGTTTTAGCAGCATGGGTTAGTTAAGATAGTTCAGCAGTCTTCCTCCTCGAACGGGGCTCCTATCCAAGTTAGTTTATTGGAGAAAATCCATAGTTCGAAAAATTTTTACTCCTTAATGTACTAACAATCGGTGTCGTGATTCGGTCCAACTTGAAAAACCGTTAACAAGACCAAATATCCGGTTCAATTTCAATTTGGAATATCAATTCTGAACCATATTTTAATTTTGCCTCAAAATAATCAAATCATATATATTCGATTAAATGTTTAAAACTGAATGAAACTGTTAAAAAAAGCCCATTAATCATCATGTAGAAAACCAATTTCAGTTCTATTAAACGTGGTTAACCAAATCAACTACACAGTCCGACAAAAAATGTACCATTGTTATTATTATTTTTTGGTCGCCAGCCACGGTATCCAAGCAGGCCCCACCAGCGGTGAGATGACATCTTTCAGCCAACCATACTTGACTAATCCGTTGGTCGCCCCGGGTCGCACGCCTGGTAATGGCGGGTGAGGCTCCCAAGGGGGATGTCTGCGTAAGTGAGGTCTCGAACTTGAGACCTCCCTAAGCGGCACCGAGCTGCTTACCACTCGGCCCAATCCCCATTGGTATTATTATTATTGTTATTATTATTATTTGATTTGATTCGGTGTTCTCATTTTGAAGAACATGACTCGAGCCCACCCCGGATTACATTAAATTTCTGTAAGTGTAACCGGAAAAGAAAAAGAGCTACGAATCTTGTCAAAATCTTCGACAGGGAACCTTTAGTTGTTTATTGACAATATATTATTAAACTTATGAAAAGAAGATTCATATAAAAAAAAGACAATATATTATTAAATCATCCAAAAATAGTGTTGGGTGAAAGATATTTTATTGGTAGCAAGACTCATACAGTGAACGAATAATTTCATTTCCGTGTATATCATTCGATATTCAGAAATTTAATTTATCATAAATTATTACAGGTTCGAGCGTGATCGATCTATTAAAAAGGTAGAACTCTTCTAATATAAATTTTCTTCATTCACAGTAATCGAACCGAGACATTACCTAAGGGGATTAAATGTCTGACCATATCAAACAACTCATGTTATAGTAACATTTTTCTAGTGATAAAGGAGACTTATAGATCTAATATAAAGATAGAAGATAAGGAGAAATAAAATGGACACATAGTTTCTACGGTAAGGATCGAACATTCAACCTATAAATTATGAGATATAGTCTTGTGTCACTGCACTAGGATCCGTTACTCGATGTCAGCAATAATTTAGATGTTTGGTACGTGATCCATGTTCAATGCATGGCCTATGAACCTACCATATAAATATAAATATATATATTGGTAAATATTATATAATAAAAAATGACAAATAAGACCAACATGATAGATAAGAATTAACTCGTGGATAAGATCTCGGGTTGGTTAAATCCAAATAAGAATTAACTCGATATTGGAGTAGTAAGAGGGTGTCTCTGACAGACAGCAACACTAGCATCTGATGGAAAAGACGAGCTGAGAAAGGAAAGAGCAGAGGATTTGGACACAGACTGAGAGAAGCATGTGCACATCTTGTTTTGTTCGATCGTAACATCAGAGAAGCCAACCAGTTCCTGTGACCAACTGACATTAGGTTGTAGATCTCGAAGTAATTAACCATCGAGAATTATCGCTTACGCACAATATTTTCTGATTAATGTACATTTCTATCGTATTCATCGTGGTTGTTAATAGTTTCATTTGGAAAAAGAGGACGATCCAAAGAGTTTCTGATGTAAGAAACACCAATGATCTAATCTGATTTGATCTGATTCAAATTACCAAACCTTAAACACACCGTGTAATACCCTTAAATATATATATATGTATGTATGTATGTATGTATGTATGTATGTATGTATTTTCACGGTTTCGAGGAAATGCCGAACCATAAGTTGAGATCGCATCTTGTGAATCAAAGGACGAAGATGAGGAGGTGGAAAAGTGGAAAGAGACAGTTACCCCATCTGAGGAGTTCGGCCGAGGCCATTGTTCAGCAGGAACCTCCTGCGGGAAGAGGAAACATCATTTCCAACTGAGCCGGGCTCGAGTCTCGCTCGGGCACCGCCCACCGGAATGCCTCCTTGGAGTAGCAGAGCCGAGACTGAGGCCGCAAACAGCAGGAGCCCGGGGAAAGCACGGGCCCGACAAGGACGACGACCAGCTGATGGAATGGCCATTGATGCAGCAGCAAGCAGTGGCTGGGTAATTGAGCATTGATTGTGAAGATACATATAAAAAGTGAGAAGAGGGAAAGGAAAGGAAGATCCCTATGACATGGAAGATTGCTTGTTGTTTGTTGCAATCTAACCGAGTAGGAAATGACAAATTCCAAATCACGTGAGACCTTCTTGTTACCTATTATCTTAAGAGACAAGCTTTTGGTTCAAGAGTCGGGTTGGTGTTAGATTACGAGAAATGTTAAGATTGCAGTAACAGTTACGATTATAGTGTCGAGGATGAATCCCACATCGGTCAATAATTTATAAGATAAATTCTAGAATATGACAGAATTGAATAGTCATCAAATATAAATTTAAATTTTTAGGTTGATATGAACTTGATCTCTTACAGGTCCACTGCTAGATTTCACGGTATTACGTTACAATGTTGTGTTTGGAAAAATCTATAGTCAGTCGTAAAGTTTGAAGGGTTACAACTGTCTTCAAGGGTCATCTGGTCCATCCTCCTTTGCGCTTATTTCTTGGATCTACCCTTGGCTCGGTACGATATATGCTACAAGAATTCGAGTATTTGTAGATACCAGACACGCAACGACGAATAGAAAGGATCCTGAAATCGAATTATTGGTTTCATAAATGTCTCGGGTTTTCCGATAAGAAATAATGTTACTGTTTGTCGATCTAATTTGTCAATTTTCGGGACACAGCTGTCCCAAATCAATAATATTCATTTCTTGTATTACGATATGACATTTTTTACTGACATGTTAAATTTCAATGAGCTCAGTTTACCTAAGGATTTTTTCCAATGGAAACTGTCTCAAGATGGTTTGAAATTGACAAGGGTGGGCAATCTCGAGCCATTGAGAACCTCTCGATCTCAAAGAATTTATAAGATCTGGTCCATCTCAGAATCTTATTGTCAAGATAGCACAGACTTGGTGTCATCGGTCACATTCTCTTGACATTGACCTTGACTCGGATTGTGGGATCATGTTTCTAGCTCTTTGGACTTACCATTGAATCAATTTCCAAGAAGTTGACCCTCGCATCCAGTTGGCACTGCATTTTTCTGTCCCACGAGCCAGCAAGCAGTACAGGCGATCATGCGAACTCATCCTCTACATCTACTTGTCCATGGCCTGTACTCAGAATTATGGGACCTCATCTGAGCTCATTCAAGCCTACATGAGCCGTGCTTTAGCTGCCAGCCTTCGGCAAGCTTATAAGAACCAAGCCAAGCCTAGACGAGCTTGAGCTATTCCGAACTTATATGAGTCAGGGCTTTAGCAGCCAACTCTTGGCAAGCCTATATGAGCCAAGCCTCCCCTTATTTATTACAATGAGCCGAACCTGAGCAGGGAATATTATGCCCGCCCGAGCTTGGGCCCTGGTAGATTCGGGCTCGGCTTAGTCCATTTACAGCCGTAGCTTGAGCGAAAACAAAAGAGAATCCAAAAATATGACCTTACAATGGGAAAGGCTATCCAATTAAATTCCAGTTTCTAATTCGGTTGCACCAAACATGCCATCACTTTCGAGACATTTCTTACCAACAGTCGATCTGATTCAAAGACATCGACAGAACCATAAGTAGAGGGCAGGTATATGTATGCAGCCCTTAAGCCTAGACAGTTAGTAGACAAGTTCAAGCATTCAATTTTAACTTCCTTCCACAACCAAAATCAAACTAGAGGACAACCACCCACCTCTCCCACTAATTTGCAATAGTGTTGAGGCAGCAAAAGTCTGTCTGGCCCACCTTGAATTGTTAGAAATGCCAGCGGACTAGATCTTCATTCTTGTTTCGGAGGAACATATGGCACCCGCTCTTTCTCACACAAAGCCTGTAAGCAATTCAGAGAGATTGAGGGGACAATTAAGAGCAAAAGATCATTATAAATATTGCTCAGCTTCTAATTCTATAAAAGAATATATAACGGAGAAATTAGAATAAGTGAAATAAACACTTCCAGTAATTCCCCTGCTTCCTCTTCTCATATAAAGAGCTGCAATATGTCATAAAAAAAAAGGCTCGAGAAAGAATTATCGGGCAAGAAAATGTGCTAGTATAAATAAACATCTCAGTTAATTCCAGTCAGCCATCCATCGAAAGAAATTCGTATTCTATATACGTATTCACAGTATGGTCTCTTAACAAAGTGATCAACGTACTTGAACAACAAGCAAAAGACAGAAGGGTTCACAGCTAAGGCATGATGATGAATCACAGTATTGGAGAAATGGCAATAGAGCTTCTTGTTCTAAAGCAATAGTATTGTCCAAACGCTAGGCTATAGCAATTGATCAATTGACTAATATCAGAATGGTACGACATAGAGCTTCAACA
Source organism: Lagerstroemia speciosa (assembly GCA_037672795.1). Classification (NCBI taxonomy): domain Eukaryota; kingdom Viridiplantae; phylum Streptophyta; class Magnoliopsida; order Myrtales; family Lythraceae; genus Lagerstroemia; species Lagerstroemia speciosa. Next base: position 8,757,290 of record CM075290.1, on the reverse strand, counting down.
AACCTAAGAAGATTATATTTGCCACATATATGAGAATACAACCTGCAAATCTTCGGGAAGTGCCTCTGAAACTGAAAATGTGTAAACACCCGGAACAAATTTTCCTACAGAGAATTCATCAATTCAAAACTGAAATTACATTTATGTATACACTTAGATACATGAGTATCTACAAATATATGCAGACCGTAATGCTCCAAAAGAAAAAGCAATGTGCTGAAAAAGTGAATGTGTGTGCATATACAAAAGTCAGCCGTTCTGCCTCAGGTAGTTCCAACTGAGTTTTCAGCAGAAATACCCATTAAAATAAACAAACTTTTAAAAAAACTGTACATGCTTAACTAATTCTCGAAATACTGTTCTTGAAGATGTGATTTTGGATGAAGATTTTTAATAGAAATCACATCTCGAAAATGTATTTTTGGTTACAATCCATGGGAAATCCCCTCTTCTCTCTCTTGAAGACCAACCTCTTTTCTGTGTTAGAAAATCTACAAAACGCAGGTTCAACATGCCTTTTCTTAGTAAAGATAAAACGCATGCTAACCTACGTTTTCTTCTAAAAAGAAATGTTTCAGTAAAGAAAATGCATCTTGAAAATGCGATTTCTTTAGTAAAAAATTAATATAAAATCACATCTTCAAAATGCAATGTAACAATGGTATTTCAGGAATTAGTTTTACAAGTATGGTCTTTTCAAAATTAGTTTATTTTAAAGGGTTATTTTTGCTCAATCCTCGTTCCAAATTGGGTTCACAAATGAATTACATATGTCCCCTACATATCAAGCCTCTTCTCCTCGCATAACTAACAAAAGGATTCCCTTCTGTTTGTAAGGCCCAAAAAGAAGCAAGCTTGTTCATATATGCACAAAGAGATTCGAAAATTGATGATGAGGAAATGTCTTACAGAAGCTACACATTTTTGGTGCCTCCAGTGATCATGAAGTGCCTAATACCAGGAAACAGACATAAAAACCCGAAGTACCAGCAATCGATCTTAAGAATTAGATTATGCTACTCACACTGACTCAACATGCAAGAATCCATAAACAAGCATTACTTTGAAGCCTCCAGTTGTTTCAAATATTCTTCAAGAAACTTCAGTATATGATGAAATGAAACTTCAAGGATAAAACAATACCACCAGTGTTAAAATCTAAAGATGGACAATTCTTCGATCATAGCAAAGAATTTACCTTTCCTTAACCATCGAGCAGCCCAAGTCCGGGTCGGGTCCATGACAGAAATTATCCTGAAAATTTTCCGAGAAAACAGAAACATCGACCTCAATGACGGGGCCAAAACGCAAACTTGCAGCAAAAAATGAAAAAACAACGGACGGAATCTTCAGCTTTCACATTTGGATAATGTAAATTTAATCAGAAAGCCACAGCACAATGTCAAGGCAAGTAAGGTCGACAGAGTCGATACTCAGCAAATCTTCACCAGACTTCAAATTTGCTTTAGGAGAAAGAGGTACCCATTGAAATTGGGAGTAGTGCAGTCACCGACGCGCTGGCCGTCTTCATCCATCTTAAAGAAGGGGCAATTCTCGCAGCCCGAGTCCTCGAACTGCATGGCGCCACAGTAATCAAACCGAGAAAACGAAGAGGAATCTCAGCGGATGAAAAACTTGAAGCGGAAGGCGGGGAGAGGTGGGGGAGGGAGGGGGGAGAGAGATCGGACAGAGAGATGAGAGAGGAGGGGACCTGTTTGCCGGTCTTGACGAGGCGGCAGCGGAGGCAAGCCCTGAGCTCATGACCGAAGCTCGTAGGGATTTCAGCCGGTGCTGCTGAGCTCCCCATTGAAGGTCGTCTTCTTCTGCTCTCTCCCTCGTCTTCCTGCTTTATGTCTTCTTCTCCGATTCTCCTGAAACAGAAGAAAGCCTTGTCTGTATTTGTTTTTTTCAAATGAGTAGGTCTACGTAATGGGCATGGGAAAATTGTCCTGCTGTGCATTATTTAGAGCTAATATATATATATATATATATTTATAAAAATCTTATTTTGTTAAATGTAACATTTTAACATAAAATATTGATTTTTCACTAATGATACTTGATAACTTAAATGGATAACAGAAAAACTTTAAAATAAAATAGGAATAATATAATATAAAAATTAAAAAATTAAAAACCCCCCTCCTCCTCCATCTCGTCTGGGACTCAGTACGCAATCTCACACATATTCTCTCAATCCATTGCCCATTACTTCCTCAGTCGCTCATTCACATGTACGCATGTACACATATACACCCTCTCGTATGTACACATACATAACATATTCTTGATTTAAAAAAAAAAAAAGGAATAAACGGTACTTTGAGCTCTCAATCCTTCGCATTTTTACTATTTTTATCCTAAATTTTTATTTTTTTGTCACTCACGTCTTCAATATCTTGAATTTTTATTAACTTGGCCCTACCGTCATTTTTCCTATCCAAAAAAGCATATCACATTCCAAAAAAGAATATTTCATTCAAAAATTATTTTTCAACGAAAAATAGTTTTTGAAATATAAAGAAAAAAAGGGGAAAAATCGAAAATGATAAGTATCAATAGGATTTTACTGATAGTCATATCTTTTTCAAAATTAAGATATATTCCTTATTTAAAATTAATTGGTAATTATTATCATTATAAAATCGTGATCTATTATGAGAAAAATGAGTTCTAATTTTTGAAAGGGCGCCTGTTAGTAATCAATATTTCATGAATCATAACGAGATATACTTTTTTGAAAAAATAATTTTGTTGAAAAATGATTTTTGGATGCAATATTCTTTTTTATGGAATATGGTTTTTTAGATGGAAAAAGTAAACGCAGAACCAAAATGATAAAAAACTTAAAAAGTTGATGACGTAAATGACAAAAAATAAGGATTTGTGACAAAAATGATAAAAACGTACAAAATTAATGATAAAAAGTGTCTTTTTTTAAAAAAAAAAATACATAACATATTCTTTCTCCCTCCTCCTCCCCTTATTTCGGCCAATCCCATATAAGAAAATTCTGAAATAAAAAATAAAAGATAAGAATGAGAGAGGGAGGGAGAGGTAGAGGGCAATGCTGGCCATGGGCAGGTTTGGGTCCGGAACCGGTCCAATCAAAGCCTGATCGAAACCAGTCAAAGCTAGAACCGGTCTGAAACCGGCCTCGAACTATGAGGCTTACGGTTCAGGGCCGGTTCCAGTAGCCTCAAAAATCGAAATCGTCAGTTTCGAGCTAGACCCTGAACCGATATAGAACCAACAGTTTCGAACCGGAACCGACAATTTTTTTAAAAAAACGGTTTGAATTCCAACCCACTGACAAGCACCTCGCTACTGACATGCCCCCACCCCACCCCACGTTCCTCCTACTAACAACCTCCCCCCTTTCACCCCTCCCCAAAACCCAGACCTATAACTTGCCTTTGACCTTTTGTTTTTTCCTTTTTCCTTTTTTTTTAAGTTAGAGTACATATTTATTGTGTAATATAAAATATAAATAAGTTTGTTATATAAATCACTATTTAGATTTTGACACTTGTAAAGTTGATCATTAATAATTATAAAACTTTATACGTATTAAAAATTTGACTATAATTTATATAATAAATTCATTATATAAATCAAATTTTATTTAATTTTAGTAGAAATGGAACCTGTCGATTAGGAACCGGATGGAACTGTGGTTTCAAACCTCCCTTGAACAGTTCAAGGAAACGTTTAGGGCTGATTCCAAGGGGTCACCAACCAGAAGTAGAACCGTTTGGTTTAGGAACTGTGGCCAGCTCTAGGTAGAGGGAAGAGATTGAAGAGCCCCAGATCGTGGGAAGGGCAAGTGAGGTGTGGGTTTATTTGCAAAGAAAGAAGAGGAGGAGGAATCTATTGTTTTATCTTGAAACTCGCAGCTACTAAGTTCGAGATCGAAAAAAATATCCGACTCATAATCAATTTATCGAGTACAAAAAAATCTGACTAACCTCATATCGTGGGAAGGGGAAGAGAGGCATGGAGTTATTCGCAAAGAAAGAAGAGGAGGAGGAATCTATTGTTTTATCTTGGAACTCGCGGTTATTAAGTTCAAGACCAAAAAAATATTTGACTCGTGATCAATTTATCGAATATGAAAGAAATCTAACTCGTATGTTAATTTTAGGACAGAAGAGAAGGTCTGCATCTTGATATTTTATCCTTCACACACTATCACCTGAGGACTAGTGCAAAGAGTTAAACCCCAAATCAACTACGATAAAGAAGAAGTTTATATTTATAATAGAATCCAACGAGAAACGAGCCAAGATTCTTGTAGGTTAGGCTAGGCCTGATAAATTGTGTCATATCATGTTTAAACATGTCGTGTCTAAACGTTCGGGTTAGAAACCCCGATGATCTGGAAATGGCACATTTATTTCTCGTGTTTAAACAATCATGTCTAAACTGTGTCTAAATCGGATTAACTCATTTAATGTGAAATGTCGACTATATATAATTATACTTTAATAATATATGCTTACTTATAGTTATTGACAGATAAAATATTTTTAGTTCATTGTATATAATGAAAAGAGCACAGAGGAAGGCGGAGAAAGATGACATTAAAAAAAAAAAAGAGAGAAAAGAAAAAGGGAGGGAGAGTTAAGAGACAATTACTATTGTTTTGTCGGATGAGATTCGATTTTTATTATACTAGTGTAAAATTTACGTTTCACAGTGGGATATAGATTATTAAATATATTTATAGTTTTGTTAAAATAAAATAACGGTGAAGAGAATATATAATGATGTGAATAGAGGAGATACTTCTAGCGCAGATTTTATAATATAGGAACATAAATTGCTTTTTAAGTTCCTACAGAAAGTAAAAAATCTCAGTCAATTTTCTCGTGTAGAAAATAAAAATAAAAGAAAAATAAAGCAAATGAAAGGCAGATAAAAAGCAAAGAACAATGGTGTAGAGGATTTGTGTAAACCCACTGCACATAAAAAATTCGAAAAAAACTTCACATAAAACTGTCACTTGGAGGGTTAAATGGTTGCCACATTGAGAGATAAAGGAGTCGTAATCTATTTTAATATATTAATAAAGTAGATTAGTGAATCTAGGAAAATGAAAAAAAAATTAAGGAGGAGGTATTTTCATATATAATATAGATAAATGTAGATGCATGTAAAATAAGTATAGTTTGTTTTTCCCCATTATTAACCCCATTTTTCTTAGGGTAAATAATACTTTTAATTCTCAATTTGTATTTTTATTATTTTCATCATAAATATTTATTTTTTGTCATTCACAACCGCAACATTTTGAGTTTTTGTCAATTTGGTCATACTGTTATTTTTTTATCCAAAAGCGTATTTCATCCAAAAAATTTCATTCAAAAATTATTTTTCAACAAAAAATATTTTTCAAAAAATAAAGAAAAAGGGGAAAAGCAAAGGAAAATAAAAACTGTCTGTAGGATTTTAGCGATAGTCATATCTCCTTCAAAATCAAGATAAATTTTCGATTCAAAATTGAGTGATGATTATCAATATTATAAAATCATGATTTATTATGAAAAAATGAGTTCTAATTTTAAAGGGCTCTTATTAGTAATCAATATTTTCTTAATCATTGATGAAATATTTTTTTGAAAAATATTTTTATTGAAAAATGATTTTAGGATATAATATTCTTTTTTTAGATAGAATATACTTTTTTAATATAAAAAGTAACGGCATGATCAAAATGATAAAAATTCAAAATATAAATGACACGTATGATAAAAATAAAAATTTTTAGAATGAAAATGATAAAAATATAAAAAAAAAGTATCTTTTTCCCTTTTCTTAACAGATTATTGTCTATCATAAAATTATTATTAATATAATTTGGTGAAAAAACTTCCTATTTTTTATCAGAGAAAAAACAAAAACTGTTTTCTTATGAACAGTATAAGCGACAGCATTGATTAGATTACCTCGAAATGCAGAAAAGCATTTTTCGCTTGGCGCGGAGAGGACGAATCCCAGAGACAGAACAGAACCGAGAAAGTCTCCCTTGAAGAGATATACAGAGAAGAGACGAATCAGCACGACTCTCCATCTCCATTGAAACTTTAGCTAGAGAGAGAGAGAGAGAGAGAGAGACAGTGAAGAGACGCTGCAAGGTGGCCACGAACATGGAGGAAGCTAACAGCAATAACAGCAACAATGGTAACAGCAACGATGGCGGCGGGACCGAGGGAGGCGGCAGCAAGATGGGGAACCTCTTCGAGAATTTCATGAGAAACCAGCAGAACTCACTGAAATCGCTCTTCCAGCGCAGGAGGCCGTCCATCGGAGAAGATTCTGATTCCCCTAAGCCACTCCCCTTCCTCTCGCCGCTTGCCAATTCGGTGGTCTGTCGCTGCTCCAAGTAATTCCTGCCAACTAACGTCCCTTTTCTTTTATTTTTGTTCCTTCATATTCTCTGCATGAATCGCAGAGCTTTCTGGGCGTTGCTTCTGTTGTTGATGTTACCATATATTGCTGCACCCAATGTGGCTTTGAATTTGAGCAACGAATGGATCACCATTTTTCCTTTGTGTTTTGGGTGGAAAAGCTGTGAGATTCATCATTACTCATTGCCACTTTTGACTGAAATCTGATTGCTTGCTCTTGATATTCGGAGAATTCCATCTTCCTGATAATAAGTTACGTAGGCGCTCAATCGCTCCTGGGATAAAAATAAGTCGATTTGTATTGATAGAGTTAGGTCGTAAGCTTGATATGGGGATTCCTGGGAAATAGTTGCTGATCCGAGCATGTACAAGCTGCAGCTTATGGAATGAAAGGCTGATTTAATCAGGGCACTATAACGTTTATGCTAACTCCTGCTTCAGATAGACTTTCAAGCCATCAGTGCCTAGTCTCCCAGGAGTGTTTAGCCTTATAAGGTGTTACTTGTTGATTCGCATGGGATTCTGCGTTCCCCATGCCTCTTGAGTTAGAGCTTAAGCCAGTGATGCTTTCGGCCACTGGGCTTTCACCTTACATTCATAACTTCTATAAATTAAAACTTGTTAGATATTAGCCCACTTCAATGATTTTTTTGCAATTTATCTCAGCTAGCATGCTGCAAAATTAACCCAAACTTGGGGGAATGAAAGCTTTTTTTTTTTCTAACTGATAACCGACGTATCCGGACGCCGGGTTAGCCAGGAGAACTTGACAGGCTCGAGAGCTATAAAGACTCCACCCGCGAAAAAACACCCCTTGGCATGTGCCTTTTGGAATTTGAACTCAGGAGGTTTGGGAGGACCTCCCAACTCCCGACCAGCGGGGCTGCCCCTCGTGGGCTGGGGGAATGAAAGCTAAGTTGCAAGAATCATGTTCCAGATTTCATTAATTTTTGGCTAATATTATTCCAAAAATCAGAGCAATCACTATTGGTTATTGTAGCGTGTTGTGATGGCTCCCGTTGTACAGGTTTTCTCTATGCAATGCCTTAATTCTGTGGATATGTGACTGTATCTAAGCCTTTTTCTTTTCCTTGTTGACTGAATCTTCCAGTGTATGGGTTTGAGAAGAGTCTAAATACTAAAATCTTACTTGGCGAAATCTCCAGCTAAAACAATGAGTAGCAAAAACCTGCCATTTGTATTATTTGCCATTATGTGATATCAGGTAGTAATTTGAATAAGTTGATGTTTGAAACAAAAGATTCGTTTGACTATTTTTTTCTGTAACTCAGCTATGAAGAAAAATTAGAGGGAAGGAATAGAAGAAAATAGAGGGTTGAGACTTGGTAGACATCTCAGGAGAGTTTTGAAGCACCAATCAAGCCAAAAGTCACTTATTAACGGTGCTTTCAAAGTGAATGTCTCCCCACCTCTAATTTGTCTGCCTTTACATTTACTTTCCAGTCTTAACTGACCCTTGCAGCAGTTAATTGCTAAGCTTTAAGGAGATACTGCTCTTCGCCTATATCATTCTAATGTATGAGTGTCTGTTGGCACTTCATGCACTATTATTGGCATCCAATATCCACCACATGCCTAAACTGATGTCTTTTTATGTCCCTGCAACTTTTTCATGTCTCTACCAAGTCAACTTCCTATTTTGACAATGAAACAGGTACCTCAAGACTTCTACTGAAGAACTACAGCAACGTTTTGATTCTGAACTACCGGAAAGTGTTAGAATACCTGTGGCATATGCTAGAAATTTCTTGGAGTTCTGCTCATTGGAGACCCTGAATGTTTTGACTAAGAATCGTGATTGCTTGGGTGACAAGGAGTTCCGCCAATTGACATTTGATATGATGCTTGCATGGGATGCTCCTAGTAGTGAAATCGAGAATCTAGACAAAGTATGTGAGTAGTTCCAGTTTAATTGTCTATTGGTATCACAAAAAATATACACAATAATAGAATGAAGTTGCTATTCCATAAAAAGTGATCCAGTTTTCTTTTTGCAATTAATCTGAACTATTTCTTTTGGTGCTCATTGGCTTTGTAATGAACTTGGTCTTGATTGCAGGAAACTAGTACTTTTCAGGAAGTGGTGGGTGGGGATGGTGGATCACTGTTCTATTCAAGTTCAACTAGTATGGCTGTTCAGGTTCTCTACCTCTTTACTTAAATGTAATGATTAAAACTATAGCTTGTGCAACATTGCACTTAGATATGTTAAGGGGGGTAGAATTCAGCATTATAGCAATTCCTTTGGCCTTTCAGGTAGATGACAAAAAAACTGTTGGGCGAGATGCCTTTGCTCGAATTGCACCTGCATGTGCTGCCATGGCAGATGTAATCACTGTCTACAATCTTTTTGATGCACTGACCGGCTCTTCAAGCCAACGGCTGCACTTCATAATGTATGACAAATATGTCCGAAACCTTGACAGGTAAGAAGTCCTGTTAATTATCATAATTATATTCTTTGTAGTCATATGTGTTGAATCTTGATTTAAAGGGATAAATGAGCTTCATCTTTAATTTATTGCATTTGTTGGATTTTAATCCACAAGTATCTACATATGGTATGGATATGCACTTCTCAACATGATAGGTATCCTTGTCCTTCAAATTCTTTCCTGGTTGCCCTAAGGCAATTTTGCAATGTTTATACAGGTTGACACTCTTCTAATGCTCTATTTCTGCTTTAGCTCACGAACACTGTGTCATACCAACAGAGAAGAAAAACAAGATTTGCTCAAACATGGACCCGGGAATCTAAAACCAGCATATATGTAGGAGGAATTGGAAAGGGGGAGAGAGAGAGAAAAGAAATGAAAAATGATTATAGTCTAAAACAAGTGAAGGTGCTGAGGTGCTTACACCGAATACATTTTTGCAATTACACAATAATTTGAAGATGGATGATCATTTCTCTGCTTATTCTGCTGGATCATTCAAGAAGTTGCAGGATTAAAGTATGGCATGCAAAGATCCTTTGAGATGCACCTAAGGGTGCATTAGCCAGTCTTAACCTCTGTACTTTTAACTAGAAACCTTTTTGCAATATTTATCTTCTGTTTAAGATGTTTTGTAAATTAAGCTATGACCACCAATGGAATTGGAGAAAATGAAGAGACATTAATTGACCTACATTTGTAAATGTTAACAAAAAGCTAAATCTCTGTTGCATTTGGCTTTGAAAGTTTTAATTAGGATTAGTGAGTGACTTGGTTTTTGTTTTGCTTCCTACATAATTTCTTCTATATTGAAGAGTTCTCAAGGCCGCAAAGAATGCGCTGGGCCCTTCCCTGCCAAACCTTCAGCTTGCTGATGGAGAGATTATTCTTGATGTTGATGGCACTGTTCCCACTCATCCAGTTTTGCAACATATTGGAATCGCAGCATGGCCTGGTGAGTTCTACAGTGGTATTTGGTTGAGTTTAAGGGTCGGTATTTGATACCTACACTAAGGTCAATTTCCTACGTTCCAGTGGCTGCATATTGATGATTACCAATATCATAAACTCCCAGTGGATCACTATCAAGTTACTTAGGTGCAGCTTATGCCTACTTGGCTCATAGCGTGACATTCAGGACAAGACAATTTTCCACTCTTTAATGGATGTTGACCAGTAATGTGTAAGATTAATATACTATACTAAGCATCATTGCTGAGGTTTCAAAGCCTGTAACTATCTACTCTACTGCTAAATCATTTTGTGAATATGTACAGCTTGCACGACTACATGCTCCAATACTTGATAGCTTTGCATGTCAACCATATTTTATTCTCTGTAGGACGCTTGACGCTGACGAATCATGCTCTATACTTTGAATCCTTGGGAGTTGGTTTATATGATAAAGCTGTTAGATATGATCTAGCAAGTGACAGGAAGCAAGTCATCAAACCTGAGTTAACTGGACCATTGGGTGCTCGCATATTTGACAAAGCTGTTATGTACAGATCTGCTTCTGTGTAAGTTTTGGTGACCAAGTATAATCCTGTGTGATGTTTGGTTACTTCTCAATGTAACATCTCATCTCACTTCATAATTAATATGATTTGCAGAACGGAACCTGTTTATATGGAGTTTCCTGAATTTAAGGGGAATTCTCGCAGGGATTATTGGTTAGATATCTGTCTTGAGATTCTACGTGCACATAGGTTTGCTAGGAAATATAGCTTCAAGGAGATTCAGCAAGCTGAGATTATTGCACGGGCCACATTGGGCATCTTTCGATGCCGTGCAATTAGAGAGGCATTCAACATCTTCTCATCACAGTACAAAACCTTACTTGCCTTTAACTTAGTTGAGAGTCTTCCAGGGGGAGACATAATCTTGGAAACTCTGAGTGGTCGCTTGTTGCTCGTGAATGGTAGTGCTCCCACTAATGATGGTGCTGGCAGTCCATATGCAAAACAGAAGAAACGTCTGCCTCCAGTAGCACTCGTCACACTGAGGCGACTTGGATTTACCTTGCTAAAGCAGGTCAATCTTGATGAAGCAGCAGTGGCTGCAGGAGATGTTTGTGTTGGTGAAACAAATCCATTTGATAAAGCTGTGAAGAAGTCCATACTAGACACTGGAAGAGCTGAAGCTGCTCAGGCTTCTGTAGACCAAGTAAAAGTGGAAGGGATTGACACAAATATAGCAGTGATGAAGGTTGGTTATGTACTCTGCTAAATTTCTCTTTTTTGATATCAGTCGATTGACTTATGATTTTTGAAAATTTTGAACTGACATTTAGCTACCTGATGTAATTCAAACATTTTCAGCTACTTGCTTCCTTTCTAAACTAATCATCCTTTATTTCCTTTTCAGGAACTATTGTTCCCTGTCCGACAGTTAGCTCACCGGCTCCAAGTCCTGGCCTCATGGGAGTATCCTCTTAAGTCAACTGTTTTTCTTGCATTAGTTTGCTTTATGATATATAGGTATGCTTTCTCTGGAAGTAATTGTGCTATCACCACTTGCACTGTATGTATTTCTAGTAATTTAGATAATAAGACTAACGAAAGAGCTTTTGCATGATGCAGGGGATGGATTGGGTACGTAGTCCCGGCAGTTATCGTATTCTTTGCATTAACTATGCTTTGGAGAAGACATTTCTACAAGGGAAAACCTGTAGAAGCCTACAAAATAAATGCTCCCCCTTGTCGTAATGCAGTCGAGCAGCTATTGACGCTACAAGACGCAATTGGCCAGGTTGAATCATTAATTCAGGCTGGGAATATTATCCTCTTGAAGATTAGAGCTCTCCTATTTGCCGTACTTCCTCAGGTATCCTCTAAATACTGAACTTTTCTCAGTTTGCTAAAAATCGCAAGTAATCTTCCCATTGCATCACAGATAAAAGTAAATACTTTCTTCTATTCAGCTTTAATTAATGAGAGCATTTTCTATCTCATCATGGGCGGCTACCATGGCTTAAGGCATAGAAGGAAAGGGGGAAACATTTGACCTGAAAACTGAATCTGATAGAACATGTTCTTTTAGGTTGGGTTTCTAGAGCCAATTCAGTTTGATCTTAGAATTGGCATGGTAAGTTGAATTCAGCAAGTTGACGGTTCTCAATGGATTAAAAAGAAACCTAAAACCATCATTGAAAACTAACCATGCTGACAACTAACAGAAAGGGAATGGAGAAGATAGAAATGAGCAAAATTCTGGAAATGCTGACCTCTGAAATCAATTCGTGGTCAGAACACTTTTTGAGTCTTTGTGCATGGCTCTAGGAAGATAACTTTATGTTATCATATGCGTTATTAACATTTACTGTTCCATATATCAGGCTACAGAGACAGTTGCTCTACTCCTGGTCCTCGTAGCTATAGTTTTTGCATTTGTACCCCTGAGGTGCATATTTCTCTTCATCTTCCTCGAAGCTTTCACGAGGGAAATGCCGATAAGGAGAGAGAGCAGCGAGCGGGGCCTCAGGCGGTTGAGAGAATGGTGGGTCAGAATACCTGCAGCTCCTGTACAGCTGATCAGAGCGGATGACAAGAAAAACAAATGAAAGCCTTCTGACAAGTAACAGCTTCCTTCTCGTGGTTCTTTCTTTGTTTACGCAGCAAAGGCAATAAAAATCAAGTCGTAAGAGAATCACACATTTTCGTCAATTTAGAAGTTACCTTCCTGCTGCTCAATTTTTCAATACGGAGTGCAAGCTATTTATGGAGAACTAGAAAGATTTCTATGCTAGGAAGAGGAGCAGTGTGGTTGCATGAACAGGTCTTAAGCCTTAACTGGGCAAAACCCGGTACTGATGTTGTTTTATAGCTAGATATAGGTGATAGAGATCGATATTTGATTAATTGAGTCTATGATTTACGGGAGGTTTTCTTGTCTACATTACGCTGTCCTGTCCGGTCTGGTAATTTCTTAAAGTATGAAAAGTTCTGACATCCCATTGGGAATGGTCCTGCTTTTCTGTACCCGTCAGATCAACTTATGTCATGCTTGTTGTGGAATGAGGTGGCTAAGCTTCCTTTATCGTATAATAACACTGATGGATTGCAGTGATGCCTCCTCGATTATGGATGTCAAGGACGACGCCGTTACGATCCGATAATATGCAGATATATTGTCTTCAAGGTTCCAGCAAGTGTAAATGTCGCGCAAAATTACGAGAAGAATTAGGAGCAGTATGAAGTTCTGAATGTTGTCGAAGATCTCTTGATTTCTGACATTATGGAGTAGGGATGGTCCTGTTTTTCTTTCTTTTGGTATGCAAACGGGATATGGGTCGCGAAATATTAGCCTTAATCCTTTGTTTGGACTGAGGGATTCGGAGGGATTCGGAAGGAGGGGAGGGATTCGGAGTGATAATTTATTCCTCCAAATCCCTTATTTGGATATCATTATTAGAGAAGGGATTTGGAGGGATAAAAAAGTTAATTTTACCTTTTTGCCCTTTTTATGTTTAGATATTATTTTAAAGATTTTCTAATATTTGCAGTCATATTTCTCATAATGTTCATTCCTACGAAAGTTTTTAACCGAATAATAGATAAAAGAATGCTGGTAAAAACATTTGTTGAAGATGTAGTTGAGCAAGGGGATGACGTATCGAGCAACAACAGAGGATCAGTTGAGTAAGAGAAATGCTTACAAGATGTGGATTGTTTATGGTCGAGCGAAAGGCTTACAAGATGTGAATTGGTGATGGTCGAGCGGGAAAGGCAGCAGATAGGCATTATTGATGAGGAATATAGCGTCAGTTTTTTTTAAGAAATTGAGGGATATTTTTGTCTAGAAATTTATAATCTCTCTAAATTCCCCCGATTTGGGAAAATTACAAAATTGAGTATGGAAGGGATTTGGAGGATCTCTCTTAAAAAATTACCCAAACAAGGCATTCTCTTATCCCTCCAAATCCCTCCATCCAAACAAAGTGAGAGCCTACAAGGAGTCAGTGCCGCACCCATGAAACACTGAGTTCTAGTGGCGGACTTTACAACCATTTTATTCGCACTAAATTTTACATTCAACTTTACATTTTTTTCAAATATCCCAATTTCATATTCCTGTTCATTTTCAAAAAAATTCTATCATAGTTCAAACTTTCTCCGTAATCTTAACATTACCCGCATAATACTCGAATTAAACCGTCCCCTTGCTGCCCCTTTCTAGATAGAAATCCTACTGACAAGTAGAAGCTCAGAACCCTCAGCAGCAAAGCTGCACAACGCTCAACTATCGTACCCTACAGTATCTCAAATCAGTCAAAACTTTGTGCGGAGAACTCAATTTGCGGAGGCAGATCAACAAAGGCCACTTCTGGGTTGGGCTTAGCACATGCGTAACCCGGGCCCTGCCGTGATCGATCAGCGAAAACGTGGATCCGGCCGGTTTTTGTTGATTCTCAATCTTTCGTATTTTTATCATTTTAATTCTGAACATTTATTTTCTTTTTTATCATTTACGTCCTCAACCTTTTAAGTGTTTGCTACTTTGGTCCTACCATTACTTTTTCATCAAGAAAGTATATTTCATCCAAAAAAAGAACATTTCATCCAAAAATTATTTTTTAATAAAAATAATTTTTTTAAAAAAATGTTCAGTTCTTGATTAAGAAAATGTTAATTACTAATAAGTGTTTCTTCTAAAATTAGAACTCATCTTTCTCAAAATGAATTACGATTTTATAATGATAATATCTATCAATCAATTTTCAATCAGAATGCATCGCAATTTTGAAGGTGATGTGTTTGCTTGTAAAACTCTACACTTATTTTTCACTTTCGTTTATTTTTTTTCCTTTTTATTTTTTGAAAAATAGTTTTTGTTGAAAAATAAATTTTAGACTAAATATTCTTTTTTGGATGAAATATACTTTTTTTGATAGAAAAAGTAACGGTTGGATTAAAGTAATAAAAACTCAAATGGTTGAGGGCGAAAATGACAAAAACTAAAGGTTTATGATTAAAATGGCAAAAGCAAGAAAGATTGAAGACCAAAAGTGTCATTTACTCAAAAAGTAAACATTTTAGAAAAAACTCATTCCTATATATATATTTGGGATGAAGATAATAAAAAATGTAAAGAATCAAGCACTAAAAACGTATCTTTATTCATCTATAATCTATTAAACATGACAAATTTATATTGTAATATATATTTCATGTAAAATTATCATTTTTTCACATAATTCAAAAGTTTACCTTTTAATTTCATGGTACTCTCCATTTCGTTCGCATTCAACATTTCGTCATTACCGATTCCTTTAGAATTTTTTTTACCCTCTTCATCCTTCAAAGTCAACCAAAAGAATGCCTTCTTTGTTCCCTCTTTCTCCTAGCTCTCATCCCAACGACGATGGCAATGACTACCTCCCGAGCCTTCCAGAGACCAATCGGGTCCTTCCTCCGTGCCGATCTTGAGGCTGTGGATCCCTCCCCGCAGCACTCGCTCATTGCTATCCTCTGGTAAGTCGGGGCGGGTGAGTGCTGGCACAGCATGGTAGCTTCCACGAACACCTTGTCGATGTCTACCGGACCCTAGGATTCGGGGAGCACATGATATCGTCTGCCTCTGTTGTCCCCTCCACCCCTAAATTCCTACGAATTCGGGGAGCACGTGATGCCTATATCCTCAAACTTGACATGGGACACATCCACTGTTAATGCGTAAGAGCCAATCAAAACTAATTTAAATTTGATATATGAAGTTAAAGTGAGATCAGTTTTTCCTTTAGATCCATCCTTATCTACATGTGTCCGTGTCTGACTTACTAGGTGAAGTCCGACAGATCAGGATCATTGAAATCAATCACAAAACTGCGACGAGACCCATCTTCTAATAGTCAGTCCTCCACGCTTGCTAGTGTTGATGTTAACAACGATAATTCGAGTTCTTACGATATTAACAGCATTAATGGTTTGGTACTGATGAAAACAGTTATGGAGGAAGGTCGACTTTACATTCAATCATGTTTTGCCACTAATCACTACATGCCCCCCAACCCCTGCGTTCACCAATGCATGTTCGTGTTCCGGCGTCCTGTGAACCGATCTAAGAATTGTTCATCGACATTGTTAGATACACCATCTAGCACAGATTGCAAAACAATAATCCATTATAGTATATGCAATATTGGGATTGTATAATTCTTGCATCACTCAGAGTTTATCAAAACATTCAGACTCTCGCGGATGAGCGAGTGAGCAAGCAGTTGATTTACTTACTATCCATCACTCTCCCATTCAACTACGGCGAAAAAGTCCCGGAATCGATCCGCTACTGTTTCCCAAAGTCAACGGTTTCTGAAGTTCGAGAGAGTACCAGAACTCAAAAACTACTTTGCAGTTTCCTCCTCCATGACATGAACTGAGGGTGTGTCTTCGCATGAAACTCACTGTACAATGGGTATCTTCAATGTCGGTGTACTGTCGGGGGACCCTAAAATAGATAAATGTTGGTACGAAGATGGTGGAAAACGGGGATTCTCTTTTCAAGGCTAAAAAGAAGACAGAGATGATCATCCTGGAAGATGTTCTTAGAACGGCAAGCAGGAAAACGTTTTTCCAACCAGTTGTTAAAGACCACCCAGCCGTCTGACATCCTGCAAATTACCACAATTCGATACCCTTTTATTTAATTAATATTCAATTTCATGCACCGTGATCGCGCCAACCTAACTCGAACTATATTTCGATACTAAATATCTAGTAGTCATTGTAAAAAATAATCAAATTCAGTTTTCACTGTTCATTGAAAAAGTACCACAAAGTTTCATCCCAACTAAAACAAGAAAGAAGACATGAGCCTATAAGTATATAACGTAGTAAGACTACAAAAGTTGTCAGCTCTTACATCAAAAAGCAAAACCCAAAATCCCATCGCTCACTTCATCTCCTTCCACTCTCTGAAACCTCCCTCACTGTTCTCTCTGGTTGTTTTCCCCTGTTTTCGGGTTGTTATGTTATCTAACCTGGGGAAGGGAAGGGAGGGGAAGCACAGTGATGAATCAGCAGAAGAAGCCGGAGTTGCCACTGTCGAAGTTGAGAGAGTAACTGAGAGGATCGTAGTGATAGCTGCAGAATCTCTTATTCTTCTTCCTCACCTTCGTCAGCTTCCTCAGCTCTGCCCTGACCCACCAGAACAGCCTCCTCATCTTCCTCTTGCCCTTCTCCCACACAACGTCGGGTGCATCGAGCAGACAGCAGCAACAGCAGCCATCGATGGTACCCATCATGAGAACCAGTGAGAGCTCTGCCACGAGGTCTGGTTGGGTTGGCCTAGAACTGAAGCTGGAGGAAGGAGAGAGCTTCTCCTTTTATGGAGGGAGAGTGTGGTGTGGGGGCATGTGCAGAGGAAGGAGGAGGGAAGGAGATGATTTGAGGTGATGAGACAAGAAACTAGCCTGCCCCTTGCCTTTTTCTCCTCTTCTTCTTCTCTTCTCTGGCACGCTCTTACTGTTTCTGTCCAGCTCTGTTGGGTGTCTGCAGTGTCAGGCTAGTGTTGCATGAGGGTTGTCTTATGTCCGGAGGGCAAACGATGACTATGGATACGGAGTATAGATAAAAATTCATTATATAAATTTTAATATATATATTTTTTAATATCTTGAAAGAGTTTTACATAATAAATTTATTATATATTACACATTAAATATTAATTCAAGTGTGGGCTTTGTGAAGCTTCTTCATGTTAGAAAACCATTCAATAGTTGAAGATTCATGATCAGTACATTAAATTAATAACCCACGATATTAGTTCAAATTAATATGAAGTACGTACGACTCGTGTAAGATTTTACGATGCTGGAGGTTTAATTTCCCTTTGAGCGCTTAGTCCTTGATGAGGTCATCCACACATGTGTTTTGTACACTGACTTACATTGATTCATGAATTATTGAAGAAGAAACATATCGTCATTAAAAAATAATTTAAACTAAAAAGGAAAAAAAAAGTTAAAAATTTATAATTATTTTCTCATCCACTTAATTTTCCATGTTCATCAACCTTTTCAACATGGTCCGACTTTCTGCTGACCTCGCTTGACTCATGTTATCAGCGAGAACGTGTCGGGGAAAGATGCTTTCTTGCTCTTTCGTACATTAGGTCAGCAAGGAGAGATGTGAAAAATGATACATTTACTTAGTTAAATGATTCGCCAACACCGAGCACTGCACCAGCTCGAACGGCAAGGTTGCCATCCGTGAATTCCATCTGCAGCAGCCGTATCGACGACCCTCCTAGTCACTTGCCCTCGACCACCCGTCGTCGGCCGGGCTTCTACAAAACAAGGAGCTGGTCTTGAGATGATAAAACACTAATATTTCATTTGCAGTACTGTATAAACATGCTTGAGACTGATTCCATAGTGTCAGTCAGCACTTGCCCGTGCGCCACCAGAAGAACAAAGAGCAAAGTATTAGATTTATCGCACTGTCGTCATGAGATGTTTTCAGTCTACTAACTAAAAATAATTTCCAGTCGATTGCCATGTTAGCTCTGTCACGAAATGCGTCCGGTTACTTCAAATGCATGTACAACACAGGCATCACTCGTTCGGTATATTTCTTCCGTCTGCATCCATCCTCGTGGCTACTTAATCGTCACCATTTGTAGTACACGGGAGACGAAAAATTCGGTGACCCTACCGTGAGACCGCTCGATGGATCGGGTAAGTTGATTATCACATGCCGCTGGACTCCCTTTTTAAATTTGTATCATTAATTAGTTGCAAAATAATTTAATTAAATTATTGAACGGTACAGTGATGGGTCAGAAACTACTAAGCTATGACACGCGGTGTATGAGCAAATGTTTAATGTATAATACATAATAAAATTATTGTGTAAATGATCGCCCAAATTTTAATACATGTAAAATTAACTTTTAAAACTTGTAAGAATTTTACAAATATGAGAGAGAATTTCTTTACTCCTAGCATATTGTGGAGAAACTCTTCGGTGGAATGGTCATATCCGTTCTATCATGACTTGACATTCAATCAATAATTACAGAGTTACGGTTATTAAATCTTAAAAATTTTTTAAAAATATAAAAATCCAAAATAATGGTAAACTCTAAATGGAAAACATATATAAATGGTAAAAAAATTTAAAAATCTAGTAAATGATAAATTTTAATTAAAAAATATAAATAATGAATTTAAATAAGGTAAATATATTATATTAATATTATTGATGTGATATAAACGATTTAACGAAGACTTTTGTGTGTATGCGGGGAAAGGGATGGAAGGAAAAGGACTTGACAATCTCATCCGAGTAATTGATGGGATGGGTTGGGATTTGCCTTCTTAGTGGGAGGTGAGGTTTTTGATGGACAGATGATTAGATTTGGTGCTTCTCCCCTCTGCTCTCCGAGTACATATCCTGTAGGTAATAATATCTAACGAATTTATTATATAAATTATTATTTAAATTTTAATATGTGTATAGTTAATTTTTAAAAAATATAAAAAAAATTCATATACATTAAAATTTGAGAAAAATTTATATAATGAGCTCGTTATACATTATACGGTAAATATTTACTATCACTCTACTGTTCTGAACTGAACCGTACGTCGAATCTCTTTCTTCGTCACCCCCGTAATAATCTCCCTTCAGCATTCCACCTTCTTTCTCTTTTGAAATCCGACAAACCACATCTACAAGCAAATAATCTCTGCCGTTTGAAATTTACTACAAGTAAACATAGACTCTGGAATGGATATAGGAGAGTCTGGAGGCGAATGTCCTGAACTCGAGAAAATATGTAAAGTTTTATATATTTTTTATTAATTTTATTTTTATATTTGGAGAACTAATTTACCTGGTTCTTTCCACTAAAATCCACCCGTTAGTTCTCCATTGAGTTTCGAACTCTGATCTGAATTTTTGAATCTGTCCCGCTAAAAATGATATATATATATATATATATAGATTGCATGACATTTGTAAATTTAATAAACCCTTGAAAAACATATTCAATCGACTTCGGAGTGGTCTTCCTTATTCCATTTTTTTTTGTTGTCCACCCGGTGTCCGGTACCCGAAAACTAGCCGACTAATCCGGATTCGGGGTACTGTCGGCGGTTTCTCTGGAACCCCTCCCAAGAAGGTCTACTGCGTTCACAGGAGCTCGAACCCGGCACCTCTGCTTAAGCGACGCAAACCCCTTCCACTTGCGTCAACTTTCGTTGATGTCTTCCTTATTCCATTTCCTCTTTATGACTATCATAATCTAAATAATACCATCAAAGATGGCGACAGTGGTTCAAAATTAATTTTCATGTGATTTTGATAAGTACAAAATTTTAGATTTGAATATATTCCATGTGCTTGTGTTGAAATATTTGTTAGAACTATACCATTTATGCACAAGTTCAGAAGACATTGACTTTTTAAACTATATTAGATTTTTTGTAGAACTATACCGGCGGCCCAGTGATGTACGATTGTTGTTCGATACATCTGTTATATTCACAGTTGATTACACGAGTTTGAATATTATATAAAGAAATGGATAGGTTGCTGTTACTATATTATCCCTCTTTGCGGATAAAGAAAAATCTAAATAAGTATAAAACTTGTGTTCCTCTCCATTCGACCTCTCCTCTTTTTAAGTACATTCAAATAAGAGAAGCACGGGTAATTAGTGACATACTGATATCATCCTCGACTTGAAAACGAAAGCTACCCAAGAGTCATTCCTTATCAACGAGACTCATTGTGTCCTTCGATTATCGTCTCTCTCTTATCCATTTCTACTAATATGACTTTTTTATAATCGAAGAATAAACACACGACACTGATAAAATTTCCATCCCGTCCCATCCGCTGTTTGCATCCAATCGTCGCCATAGAAAGATTACATAGATTTGCATCTCATGTCAATCCCTGTTAGCCAGAGGTGTAAGATTTTATCCACCTCACAGTCAATCACCGAGCCGAGTGTCTAACAGCACATTTCAAATAGAGGCTGCAAGGAATTTCATATTTTGCTACGACAGACAGCTGTTTACGTCATAATTCCACGGGGAAGATCGTAACCAAAGGTCGTGGGCATCGAGACTTTTTACATCGAACATCCTTGTACGCGCAAAAATTTGATATAGTATCTGAACAGATTAATGAAGTTGGTATGAGAAAGTCACTCACTCTACTAGCTTGGACTTGAGACATCCCATCTGGCATGTATTTTCAGTGAAGATGTCGTTGCTCGCTGTTCTTTCAACGAGCTTTTTAACACCTGATGATTTAGTTGGATTGAGTCTCTGTGTAACGGTAAACTACACAACAGTTTTTATATAATATCATAGATTTCTTGGTTTCAAGTGAAGAGTGATATTATTGTGTCAAATCACGTTTGTCGATGACACTATAGAAGGTTGTCGTTCTCCTGTTCAATTTTACTAGTTCCCATATGAGTAGGGCAGAGACAACTTTTCGCCTAAGGCAGGCCCTTCCTTGCCCTATTATTCACATAGGACTGAAAATACCGCTGCGAGGACTTGGAATCCTACGGAATGAACAGCTATGAATAAGAAATTAAAGTAGCGATATCGGTTCAAATGGAGATTCATGGATCCATTGGGAGATAGTGAAACGAACATTTCCCTCGACGAGTTTTTCCGAGAGATATTTCACAGTAGTTTTTCTCGAGGTTTACTTTCTAAAATTTTCCTAGGGATTTTGTCCCCCTGAATGCCCATGAAAATCTGTCGATCAGAACATGATTTGCGATATTAAGGTGTCTTAGTCAATCTTCCGGAAGCCTATCGAACTTTTTTAGATTTTTTTACTGACTATCTTGTGCTCCGACTCACATCCGATGACCGTTAAGTCCTACTTCCACTCACATGGACGTCGGACATCAACTAAGTCCAACTTTCTTTCACATTACAGACGTTAGACGTTCACGTCTAACTCTATACCATATGGACGCCCAATAAGTCCGACTTCCACCAACATGGAAGTCGAGCGTCAGACGTTGAACTCTGACTCTCTCTCACATTGACGCCCACTAAGTCTGACTTCCATTCATGTGGATGTAGAACATCAACCTAGTCCAACTCTCTCCCATGTGGACGTCAGACATAGGACATCCTCCAAGTCGGACCCAAACCCATGTGCTCAATACGTGGGAGACATGACTACGCCAGCCTTCCGTACTAATCGGGATCTATATATAGCTCCCATCGGGGGCCAGGTAATTGATTCACTCCTCCCTTCTCCAACATCTCTTCTCCTTCTCCTCCCTCCTCTTTTTACTCAGATCACTCTCCGACTTAGGTATCGAATGGTCACTCCGAGGAATCACCCCGGACTTCGCTTTTTGTAGGTTTCCACCAAAGTCCACCCATCCACATTGTCCATCTTGAGGTCAGCTCCAATTTTATCCAAGGATTTCTCAACCCAATAGGACATCCGAAGGTACTGTCAACCATTAAAGCGGATTATTATCCAAAGGGAAATTAGAGCAATTGAACACATGCGACTGCTGGTGTGCTGACGAGATCATCAATCCGTCACAACTGGTGCAGGCACACTCTGACGGGTTTCATTTATTCTCAGCGAGGTTGGGTCTAACTGTCTTGGGTTCGAGAGAGTAATGTCCAAGGTCGCTCGTAATCTTCGCTTGAACATCTTCGTTTATTTTAGAATTTTACGATATATATCTAGCATTAAAATTTCCTAATTTTTCAATTACCATCGTCTCATTTGAATTACTTGCATCCCTGACACGTTAATTTAATAATTATTTAGCCCATCGAAAACAATAAAATGAAAGGAAAACAAATCAAAATCTGTATTACATGAACAACGGCATGGATTCCCATATTTGGCAGTTTTTACAAATATTCGCTGAATTATTCAACATTTAATCCAATAATTTATAATTTAATAAAAAAATTAAACGATTCACAATCATTTTACTTGTATACTAGACGATGGACCGACCAAACTCCGTAACTGTAAAGCGGACAGACGATGCATAATGAAGGAGGAGGCACGGGCATTAAATTAATCTGACAAATTGTAGGTTGTTCTGTACTACGTGAGTTAACAGCCGAAGCCGTTGAGCTGTGCAGACTTGCTTGTTTTGCCATCTTTATTGTTAATTAACGGCACGCATTTAAGTCTCTGCCGCTAAAAAGGGGCCGGATCTAATGCCCTCCCTGCCATCCCATTTATTTTTTTTTTTGTCGCCAGCCACGGTATCCAAGTAGACCCCACCAGCGGTGAGATGGCATCTTTCAGCCAACCATACTTGACTAATCCGTTGGTCGCCCCGGGTCGCACGCCTGGCAATGGCGGGTGAGGCTCCCAAGAGGGGTGTCTGCGTACGTGAGGTCTCGAACCTGAGACCTCCTTAAGCGGCACCGAGCTGCTTACCACTCGGCTCAACCCCTCTTGGTGCCATCCCATTTATTTACCTCCTCCACACACATTCACCAGATGAGAAAATCTTTAAATAATTCTATCTATAATAATGTAATGAGAAATAATTAATTAAATTAATTAAATTAATAATAATTATGATAGTCAAATATTTTAGTAATTAATATTAATTTACTCATTTGTTCATTTGTTACCTAAGAGTTGTTGTGAGGAGAGGGTCTTGTGTGTAACATATATATCACGTGATAATACTTATATTATGTCATGAATAAGTAAAATTCAGTTATTTTAAAAATTTTAAATAAAATCCTAAAAAAATAGTTGTAAAGATGAATGAATCTTGTTGATTTGTGATGCTGTATAAGTGTTATCATGTGCTACGTACAAAATTTTCTCCGCACTTGGAAACCCAAATTTAATTTTTGAAGGGATTAAATTCTTTCAATCGTAATTTATCTTTACATATTCTTCTCAAAAGACACGAAACCAAAATTCGAGCGCCGAACTATCTGAACCGACTCCGACAGCTATTTTTGTTTTGAAAATTTCACTATTTTTTGACACGCGTGGTGAATTTAATGCCCCTCCTCTTCCCTCCATCTGTTTTACTGTTACTGCAATTCAATTACTGCCCTCGAATTAATTAAGTGAGAGAGGGCCATAACGACTTTTTGCAGGGGGGGCCCTGTTCTGTTCCCGTGGAAGCACATTCTTTTAACCTCGTCCCCCCTTTTTGCCTCATGCCCCTACTTCTTTATCCCGCAGGCACTGCAGGCCTCCCCCTGGAAAGAAATTAGTTCACTTCATCAAACTTCCCTCAATGCTTTTAGATATCGGCTCGGATGTCGAACCGGAGTCCTCACTGGGTCGTGATTCAATTGATTTCACCGGTTCGATAAATGGTTTTTATCTTACTTATATTAGATAAAATTTTGGAACTGTTATGTCCATATTTATTAAGGATTTTTTTTTTCATGTTTTCCATTTACTTAGCAAAATGGCAAGTTAAAAATATGGTCCATTTGCGTGAAGAAGAGTAAAATTACGGTAAGAATCTTTTTTAATAGTTAAATTATGGTTAAAATTACTTTCAATCCTGACATTCTACTCTTTAGTTTTCGTATTTTAACATTTTTCTCATCCAAAGTCTCCCGTAATATGTCCTTTTTTTTTTTGCTTGAAAGTAACGAGATCTTATAATAACTTAAAATGGGTACATGAAAAAAAAATGAGATATTACAATATCAGAAACTAAAAAGAGATCCTTCGGACTAAATTACGAAGGAAGATGCATATTGAAATTACAGCGGGTTAAATTTAAATCAATTGCAGTGAGTCAGCTAATGCCAAAGTCTTGAATCCAACCCCTTACTAGTTTACATGGACCCTGATAAAAACAGAGAAGGAAGGGTTCTCAATTCATAGTGCATGTAAATCCCAGTCTTCTAACATAAATATATATTTATGAATAAGAGCAAAATAAGGGAGTGTCTTAAACCGTACTTGAGCGATTGACCCGTCAATAACTAGAAAGTCTTCAGAGATTCCACGAAAAAAATCGAGGGCTACCTGGTTTTGCTGGACGGAGCAGATTTCATCCGAATCTTAGCCAGATCTGATTGGAAATATATATGGATTTCCTGCTGCATCTTTACAATAGGAAAAGCGGTTGCCCTACATGCTTTGAAATTATCGTTCCTTCGAGGTTACCGATAACCCTAATGACCCAACAATCTTATTGGAAGGTGGGATGGAGTTGTTTTCAACAAGCCCTCCTCCCCAAGTTCCCATAGATCAAGAGATCTCACTAGGAGATTATAAGTACTTTGATACAATGGTTTTGGTCTAGCCAGCAGCTGCCCCCTCAAACGTCTTCCACGGAGAGGGATGTCCATCAGCGGAGAAAGTCTCGTCTTTAACAGGTACGTAATGTAAAAATACTGACTTGGTATCACAAACTAATAGAATTCGGTTATTTTAAAAATTTTTTTATTTTTTTTCAGGGCTCTATTAAAAATTTTGATATAACTGAATCTTATTATTTCGTAATACCATATCAGTACTGTCATGTGGTATACTCGTCATATACAACACTTTCTCCTTTTGGTGAAGCCCTATTCGCCACAGATCGAGGGGCTCGTGGCCCTTATTTTCTTCCCATTTTCAGCATGAGCTTTATTTTTAAAAAAATATTTATTTTTTTAAATCCAATTTTAAATGAACAAATCAACTCAAGGAGCACTGGAAACAAGATCCCGCTCAAGAAAAAAGTTTAGGACTATTAAGAAAAGTAGATAGAGAATGAGGACTAAGGTAGATAATCATCGGATGAATATAAAACCTGTATTAAATGTAATGTATTGGGATGAAACGCTAAAAAATATTTCATGGAGTAATAATTTTGTAAAATATAATATTTCAGCATTAACCATCAACTTTTTTTTGCAAATACTTTTAATTTTTGATTATGTGGCAGCGATATGATGTCTAACTCAATAACAAATATTAATTTTTACCTACGAGACACTAGAAAGTAATTCCAATTTTTTTGTAAAAAATTTTAAAATAGAATATTAAAAAAAGAAGTGAACACCAAACAAGAGCAATGTAGAGAGAGAGAGTTGCATAAATTGATGATAGAGGTTGGAGACGATGATGGAGACGAGTTTCCTTCATCAGCACCATCCTGATCCTCCTCTGATGAGCTCTCGGAGTAGTCATGTTAAATGGGCCGGTTCGTGAACCAGCTGAGGCCGGCCCAGACTGGCAATTTATGATCCCATACACTGGCCCGAATAACACTGCCATCATCGAGGGCGAAGGGCTAGCCGAAGGAGCTCCGACCAGCCTTCCTTCCCCCTCCATAAAAAGGAAAATAATAAAATATGGGGAGGGGAGATCTGGCTCGGCCCCTTCCGACGGCTTCTTCCCCTCCAGATCCATCGAGCTTGGTTGAGGAAGTCTCATCTCCCTTTTTTTAACTTTTTATAATAAAAAAATTGTGATATGTCGCCACTTCAGATACTATGCCGACTCCTGATTTAGTGAAAAGTTGACATTTTATACTGAATTGCTATATTATGTAAAGTTATTGTACCACTGAATATATCAAAATGGTCTGCCGTGGGATAATATAGGATAATATTCCTTGTGCAACTCATAAAGTCGGCCCTTATGTCTCTTCAGTTGAAATCTTTCTGACCATAAAACCTCAAAAGAACAGCTTTTTATCCAAAATCTACCAGACCGCAATCAGATGTCTCATTCGAGATGGAATTGCGGTTTTTGGACGGGTCTTTCTTTCAAAGTGGATCTTGTACTTGGCGTCAGCAAGGTCCAAGGGTCATTAAGTCAAAATTCTCTTAAGGATAAATGACTTACCTTGATCTTAGATCTCTTCATATATCAACTCGCATGCCTTCCATGGAGTTTATCGAGCATGCATCTAGCTCAAAGCAAGAAAGGAGGTCGAAATGGTGCCCGTTTTGATCTTACGACACCCAAGTCAATACTGCAATGAGTTAATAAGTAGAGGGTGTCAGAGAGTGAGAGAGGCATTCTTCTGATATATTATCGGGGGTCACCTTACTCCTAGTTTATCCTATGTAATTTAAATTTTTGGACTTAGCCCGACTTAATTTTGGCACTGCATTTGGATTTGAAAGCACCTTATGTTTAATAACTACTTTATTATAGCAAGATACCCGATTGAGGATGGTTCTCTCTGTGCCCACTGCATCATGGCTGTTAAAGAGTTCGATGATCAAAACCAGGAAAGTAAAAGAATGGAAAAAAAAAAAAAAAGAAAAGACAGTGAAGGGCCATGCCTTGTAGAATGTAATTTATCTAACTGCAGCAAGTTCAATTCTTTGGTGATGGAGTTTCGGGTATCACAAGGAAGGCGAGGCCAGTCAGCTTAACAGACGAAAACAAAAGGCTCGATCCGCATTTTTTTTCGTCCTTATGATATATATATATATACACACGCGCGCGCGCACGCACACACACAAGAAATGTGGAGAATCCAAACCTGGTGAATAAACTGATGATCAATAACCAACCCGTCGGCCTTTTGCATTCTGCAATATTTCCTTGCCGCACAAAAAGCCTCCTTTTCTTCTTCTTCTTCCTCTTCCATATTGAATGATGCAATGTATTTCGCATCAAGAGACCCGCAAATTCTCCGCAAAGAGATTAGTACATAACAGTGGGAGAGACAATGTATCATCTCATTGTATCTAACTAAGATCAGTTCCCACGGCATGGCAAGCCATGTCTGTTCCCTTTGCTCCGTAGATAATTGTCCAACTAGAAAAATCGTAAATAATCATACCCTTAAGTGATGTCGTGAAAAAAAAATATATAAATTGTTGTAACTAGAAATAACTAAAGTATCTGCTCTTCACGTGATCAATACCGATTTACTCATTTATTATAATTTAATTAGTATTTTTCAAATTATCTGATGAGGTAACATCATTTAAGAATTTATCTTATCCCACTGTGTAAGCCATGCAACCACGAAAGTTCTTTTTGCCCCATTCGTCTGTTTTTGCCGATCAGGATTCAAAGTCTTCATCATTTTGGCCCCAAAGAGACAAAAAGTTTCTCTGCGGAGAGCAACAGAGAGCAGACGTAATCAAACAAAATAAATCCCTTAGCTACAGCAACAAACGAATGGTAGGTGGAACAGCAGCTGTCACATTATCATCTATTAATGATCCATAAAAAAAAAGGACCAATGTATATAATAAAATTGATATTTTAGGACTAATTTAACTCATGATACATTTGAAACTCTATATAAAAAATGACAAATTTATTTAACTTCTTGCTACTTTATTTTTCCAGTACTTTATTTATGAATTATGAAGATTGGAGGCGTAGCAAGATGGAGAAGCTAGTTGATTGTTGTTTATCAATTTCTTGGAGACATGACATGTTTTTCCCTTTCTAAAATTACCTATCCAGCACGAACTTTGTCAATTGATTCCTAGCTGACTCCTCTTTCTATTGATCTTGATATCAACCAATAAATTAAGAAAAGTTAGGAATGTAGTGCTAAATTTACCAAACTCACCCGGCCAATCTCACTCTCTATTTTTTTTTCCCTCTATTATTTGGCCATCATTTCCTTTTTCATTTTCACTATATATAGAATTAGCCAAAATTTTCTTTTAATAATTATAATTAAACTTTATTAGTCACTGTCATACTTAATTTTTCTCTAATTTTATTAAATAATAAAATACGAGCATAGGAAAGGTAGAAGTCACTAACAGCTCTCGTGTTTTTGTGTCAATCAGTATTATACACGTCATTTTTTTTTTGGGTGTACTAAGGAAGCCTAGAAGGAAATGGAAGGAATAGTGATAAAGGGGCTTGGAGAGTCCAACTAGTGAGAATCGAACCCGGGACCTCTCGATAATTTTGAGAACGGTACCAATCCTTGTCTCTTGCGTGTGTTATTTTTTTGATAATTTGGTCCGTATGTTGGATAATTAATCGTGATCTGGGGAAAGAACCTACATTTAGACACGCTTAAGCGTATGGTTTATACATGTTATTTCCATGTTATCCCGATATTAAATGTGTCTTATTCGTGTTTAATTAACATATTTAATTTGCATAATAAATGAGTCGATTGCGAAAAAAATTATATATTTTTTTTGCATGAATCTTTTCATATGTAACTGATGCAGGCGGGCGGGCCGACGATCGCGAATAGATCGAACCTCGTTAATTCATATGAATGCTAAGGAAAAAAAGCTAGAGGAAAAAACCTTGAATTTTATTATGAAATCAGTTTGACGGCTCAGTAGTCAAATACATCATTAAATAGAAGAAACCCTAGATATTGAATAATAAAATTTATGAGAAGATTCACGAGAAATAGAAATTGCAAAAATGTCACTAAAAAATCAAAAAATTGAAATTGAGGACCTAAATAATAGAATTTGACAAAAAAACCACCACATCGCATCATAAAGCAATGTGTCTTGCTCAGAAGTCTATTTCCATGTGAAAAACTATACTCTTTAATTGAAAACGGATCTTAGTAACTGTTCGATCAAACCGGTCAAACCGGTTTCTTGAGCTCTTTTTGAACCTTCGGACGGTCTAATTTGTTCGTGAAATCAAATTCCATCTGGACTGCATCAGTAACTTGTTTGTATATGACACAACACATATGATCAGCGCTAATTAAGTATTCCTCAAGTATACCAAATTAGGATTGGATATTACATATTAAAGATGTACTTATAAAAAGATTATATTAAAAAAATAAATTTATAACATTGATAAGAGATATGGTAAAAAAAATATATGCCATGCGCCGATTAAAAGATTTGATAAACAAAAATATATCAGCACAAAAATTTTCCTCGATAAATTACACGCAAAATCATTGCACGTTGTCGTGCTCTAATAAATTCTAAGATAATGTTTTCATGCTACAAGAATAATTTTTAACCTTGGAAATTAAAAATACACTTACTAAGAATTACAACACAATAGAATCCACAATTTGAACAAAACCATATATATCACGGGTGATACTGATGTAATATATCTGTCTGATTAAAACTTGTCAAATAATCAAAACTGATGCAGTTATAATTATTAAATTCTAAAAAATTCTCCAATATAAAAAAATCCTAACATATAGTAAAATATTGAACGAATATATCATGTTAGCGTTACCATATGTACGCACGTGGTATATTTGATGCACGTGAGACTTTATCCTCCTTAGCTTTCCAAACTAGCTATCCTGCACTTCATGAGCTTAATCCGCCTCGTATCAGCTCTGGCAAATAATGAGTAAGCTTTAAAGAGATTAATTTCAATAAAACTCTCTACAGTCGAGAAATTCGTAAATGACCCCATCTCACGAGAAAGTTTTCAGTAGAACGGTCATATCATATACGCGATGCTGATGTGATATATCCATCAAATTAGAATTTATTTTTTTTTACGTATTTTTCCATTTATGGTTCACAATTTATTTTTTTAAATTTTTTTACTATTTATATATTATTTCCAATTAGAATTGACCATTTATTTAAGATTTTTTTATAATTTTTTAAATATTTTTTAGGATTTAATAATCATAACTGTACAATTACTGATGACATATCAAGTCCTGATTGAACGGATACACCACGTCAACATCGCTTACATGGTATAACTGTTCTATTGAAGACTTTCTCCCATCTCACCACGTGATGTGCATAAATACTAATTAGATTGTGAAAAATAGGTAAATTGATGTTAATCATCCGAGTAGTGACATTAATTATTTCTGATCAGAACATTATATGTTAAGTGGTTCTTTCTCATCACGATATTGTAAAGTGGGGCAGTTTAAGATTTTCTTTAGTCATATAAGGTGAAGTTTAATCAATAAGATGCCATATAAATCAATAGGAGAGAAACAATAAGGTTGACATTTTTGTTCCACTAACAGTCAACTTTTAACTCTCTAATTACTAAGAATGCTCTAAAACTTTACGGAAAACAAATAACTTAACAATAAATATTTAAGGGTTAATTTAAGTGAATAGAATGTGCATATGATTAGGTTCAAATCCCCCGTTGAGCGTGTAACCCTAAGTGATGCCACCTACAAACGTGCTATGCAAAAGGACTAACCTGAATTCATGAGTTTGCCAAACCCTTATCAATTTTTGAGATTTTTTTAATTATAAATTAACCTCATAAGTTTAGAATGAAATAAAGAAGTAATTCTTAGATAATCCCACCTTCCAATATTGCGTGAGAAAATATCAATTGAATTATAATAAACGGGTGAAATTGTGTTAATCACCCGAGCAGTCACATTAATTATTACTAATTAGAATAAGTTAATTGATTTTTTCTCATTGTATCACCATGAGATAAGACTATTTAAAATTTTTTTAGGAATGAATTGGCATGGATAATTTGGCTTGCAATAATTAAAACCTATAAATCACAAATTAGAATAATGACAGCATTGAATCCCTTATTAATATAATTAATTAGCCTTAATTGTATTTCCACGTGCTATAATTATTTATCATCATCCTATCACAGTCATCAGTCGCAGAGTTAGCTGACTCCATGCAATGCATAGAGAGGAAGCAGGCAAATCAGTGTGGGCCACCCGAGAGCACGCGCCAACCGTACAAGACCACACGCCGCCACAAGCAACTTCACTCCGTGTCCCACTCCCCCACACTACCCCTGAATGTCCTCAGATTTACAATCTCAGTATTGGGTATAGCGCCTTGCTAATCAGTGAAGGGCAAGGGGCAAGGCTGACATTTCACATGACCCCGTTTCAACAGCGTTGTCGTTAAATACTCCAACCGCCTTCTACAAGATACATTCAGTTTCTTCACTCTTCATTCTCTCTCTCTCCCCCCACCGCCCGGCGAAGTCCTCCTCCCTGTCCCCCGGGAAATGGCCGTCCTAATCTCCTCCGGCCACCAGCGACGCCGACGTGGCTGCTTTCCTTCTCCGAAGGCCACCGTCCTCCTCCTCCTCCTCTTACTCCTTGTGCTCACTCCGGAACCGGTCTCCGGCAATGAGGAGAACCAGAGCCAGTTGAGCTGTGGCGCCGCCGACCCCTCATCCGCCCTCGGCCGCTGCCGGAACGGACCCGAGGCGCTGAAGCTGAAGATCATCGCCATAGCGTCGATACTCGCGGCAAGCATGATAGGCGTGTGCCTCCCAATGTTTTCCCGGTCGGTGCCGGCCCTAAAGCCGGACAGCAACCTGTTCGTGATCGTGAAGGCGTTCGCCTCCGGAGTGATCCTCGCCACCGGTTACATGCACGTCCTCCCCGACTCGTTCGAGTATCTCACGTCCGACTGCCTGCCCCGGAATCCGTGGTCTAAGTTCCCGTTCACCACATTCGTCGCAATGCTCTCGGCCGTGGCTACCCAGATGGTCGATTCGTTTGCCATGTCCTGTTACCGAAAGCGATGGTTGAGGATGAGTGCTGGCGGCGCCGGTGGAGGAAGCGAGCAGGTAAAGGATGGGACCGCGGAGGTGGAGGACGGCAGGGCAAACGGGCAGGGCCATGTTCATGGCGGGGGATTCGGTGAAGATCACAAGGATGAGAAATCTCAGCTCTTGAGGCATAGAGTTGTGGCTCAGGTTGATTATTACCATCATCTATCCCGGAAATCATATTTTTCAATATTATTTGTTAATAAAAAGATCAAATCAATGCACTCCAATGAAAATAAATATTCAGTTTATTCATTTTAAATGCTATTATTTTGAATTCTTATGTATCTTATTAAAAACCGGGCGGCAATGGGTCAATCTATGGTTGTAGGTTTTAGAGATGGGAATAGTGGTGCACTCGGTGGTGATAGGTCTCTCAATGGGGGCCTCGGACAATGCCTGCACCATCAAGTCCCTCGTGGCTGCTCTCTGCTTCCACCAGCTCTTCGAAGGGATGGGGCTCGGCGGCTGCATCCTTCAGGTACGTTTTCTCGATGCGAATTGGCCATCCTAGTGGTCATCGATCAGTACTTTCTTTCACGCTCGAGCTAATGGGGGGTTGGACTCTCCTTGTACACAGGGAGAGTTCGGAGCAAAAGTGAACGTGATCATGGCGTTCTTCTTCTCGGTCACCACCCCTCTGGGGATCGTGCTCGGGATCGGGCTGTCGAATGTCTACAGTGAGAGCAGCCCGACGGCGCTGATCGTGGTGGGGCTGCTGAACGCGTGCTCGGCTGGGCTCCTGAACTACATGGCCCTGGTGGATCTTATAGCATTGGATTTTATGGGGCCGAAATTACAAGGGAGCATGAAGTTGCAATTGGCTGGTTATGCCGCGCTCTTGTTGGGTGCTGGTGGCATGTCCCTGATGGCAAAGTGGGCTTGAATTTTTTTAAAGGGAAGATAAATTAATTAGTAAATTAGAGCTTCATTTCTTTCCTTTTGCGGCAGAAATGTTCTTTTCCTTTCCTGGTTAATTTCTTTGTTCTTAGATCACTTTTTCGAAGCAGAATTTCTTGAAAATTTGAGATTCCCATTTTCTATGGCAATTAATTTAATTGTTTATTCACATGGGGAATATTTTCATTCTTTTTTTTTTCGATTACAATTAAAGGGAATATGACGAAAATGACAATAAAACATACATCTCACTAATAAGAATTAAGTCCATATTTCAATCTCAAATCGAGCACGATCTCTTGTCTTCACTCCTTATCTATTCGTTTGTCACATTTTAACTGGTACTTTCTTACGTTATATAGTAAAATAAGATCACTTAAAAATTTCTCCATCCATTGGATAATACACCATTCAATACACCATTCAAATAAGATCATATGTAAATGCTTTGAATCTTTTCCAATCCACTTGCCCATTGTCCCAGCTATTCAATTAATACGCGGAAAACACTAATGGTTTTATATCTCAATGCATACATACAAACGTACGTACATACATGGTCATATATAGAGTTATTCAGATGGATTCTTCACAGATTATTGGTACTGAGTGAGCTTGGCAAATATATCGCAGAGATCATATCGGTCACTCACAGTTATGTTCCAAAATCACCTGAAAATTCAGCCTAAAAATTGTAAAAGAAAAACCGTGCAAAATATCTCGAATTCAGCCAACATAAGAATATATATCAAGAAGCAAGACTGACAGGGATGCACCTGCGTGCGTGTGAAAAGGAAGCTGAAACTAATTAATGGCGGTGTGCCATTCGCACACGTCGATTATGGCAACTAGACCTTAGGAATTTGTCGATCTGATCGATGGTAGTGCTTTCAATAGTACTGAGCTGAGACCAGGGTGGATTTAAGGGGGGCGCGGGGCATGATCGCACCTCCTGCACTCGACACAATTTGTAGAAATCAATACAAATATTATTAATTTTGTCCATATTTTTTCACATTACATTTTAAAATTAAAAAAAATGATGTTCACTGGTGGAAGGGTAAAATCGATGCTCATTGACATTTTTTAGGATGAGTTATGATTATATGGACGAAAAAGACCTATTTGAGGCACAGGAAATATCAAATTGATATTCAGTTTCAATAAGAACAATATCCCGAAGGACCCAATTAATATTTGGAAAGACTTAATTAATTTTCAGAAGAATATAATTGACATTCAAAGAACATATTTGATATTTAAATGACCTAATCGATGATTTTTGAGGATCTACCTGATGTTTAGAATAATGATATTGAGTGAAAAATAGCGAAAATGATGAACTTGTGGCCCGTTTTGTAGCCTGTAATAGGAAATTCATTTTCGGGCCGGTTCAGGATAGAAGTCAAATCCGTCGTTTGGATTACAAATAAGGCCAGCTAGTCGTGCCTTTTCTGAACTGGGGCCCGTACGGACATATGGTTACCAGTGGCCAAGTGGAGAGTTCTTGTTCTAGACCGATTCGTTGAAATCCTGAACGTGTTAAAATGGGAGAAACGCCAACCCTAGAATGTTCATAAAATTACAATGGAATCTAAAGCTAATTTTTCTCTTCGGGCTTCGATGTAATCGCCTCCAACTCTCTGCTACGAATGCTCGAGGCCAGTGAATGGCATTGAGAGATTCATTTTTCATATTTTCCGACTATCAAGCAATTAAATTCATCGATTCTCGAACCATTTCAATTGTCTTATGAAATAGGTATATCTAAAATTTTAATTTATTTCCCCGAAATGCATAGAGACATAGCAATTGACCGGACGTCTAGGAGTAAAGCATTGTTTAAATTTTTCCATTCATTCACTACGATTCTTTCAGGTACGCCTCTTCTCTCTATTTAACTTTTAGATTTTGTCCAATTTTTTCTAATTTATGTGTTTCTTCATGATCTAATAGAGAAGTCCTAAATTCTGGGGATTCTTTTCGTTCGTTCACTACAAATTCCTTCAGGTATACCTCCTCTTCTACTGAGGTGATTTCTTTTTTTAAAACTATTATTCAATTTTATAATTATTTGGCCTACTTCTTCGTATTCAAATAACCTGAAAAACAGTGAAGCTCACCTTTTCTTCTCGACAGATAGCTACGTTATTCAGGATTTCATGCAGATGTAAAGGACTGTATTTGCAAGGGGTTCGGGGCGAGGTATTAAGCGTTCGATCGTGACCTGAGCGGTGCATGTTACATGCCAATGAAGGAATGTGACTTTGATTCCCACGAAGATCGCGATGTTTTTTCTTTCGAATGTCGCCGTAGGTTCTTGCAATTCATTCAAATCTTCATTTTCTACACGTATGAGCAATACGAGGAGCAATTTTAGCCAATCAAGTTACTGGGCACGATGCATAAATATACAAGTCAAAGTTTTGCAGATGTCTGCATACCATGAAGTTTGATTGGCCTTTTTGATCTAATACGGCGAGCTCTCGTCTTCACTGAGTAAATTAAACGACCACATCATTTGTTTTTACCTAAGTCTAATACGTCGATCGATCTTTATTATGTTATTTTATTCTAAACTATGGGACACGTTCTGGATTTCATTGCTCACCGGCCACACTTCAGTTGCCAAGATTTACTTTAGGTTAACATGCACGTTAATTTAGGTAATATTACTTATGAATAATTCTATATGCCATTCTTGAACACCAAATTAAGTACTTCTATTTCCCATTAAATTCTATCAAACGAAGTGATTATCTATTAATTTAGCTCTTTATTGATTACGATTCATGATCAATTCGA
Organism: Lagerstroemia speciosa; assembly: GCA_037672795.1. Lineage (NCBI taxonomy): Eukaryota > Viridiplantae > Streptophyta > Magnoliopsida > Myrtales > Lythraceae > Lagerstroemia > Lagerstroemia speciosa. Next base: position 8,721,311 of record CM075290.1, on the reverse strand, counting down.
TTCGTCGCTATCAAACGCGCCGTTAATGTATAGTCATTTATTCATTCAAATAAAAAAATTAAATTCTCCACCATACCCTTATACCAAATAGAATTAAGAGAAGGAAAAACGTAATTTTCGAATTTCACTTGAATATAAGAGATGGTTTATATATATAATGGTAAAAACTTCTAATTTTGAAAAATTAAAAATGACCCTAATTAATATAGATACAATTAATTCGTCATAAACTGCCATACATTTTGTGACGAGCCTATGAGAGCTTGATTATGGAGGAAATTAGAATAACTGTATTTATCGAAATACATTACTAGTCAACTTGTTTTAAAAAGGCAGAATTCCAACGAGTCATCTGCCAATATAACAAAACAATCCCACGACTCATTTGGCCACCAGCCACTGATGAACTTCCTTGGGATTATCTAGACAATTTTGCACCCAATCGACTAGCAATCAGAGAAGCTTTGCAAGAATGGGAAACGGAGGACTCCCAAATGGCCGAAGATTGAAGATGGCATCTAACTGAAGGGTGAAGATTGAAGAGGTCACACAGTACATTTAGGTGATATTTCTGCATAAGGTAATACCGGTGCATTATTTGGGTGGTATTCACGCGTGATTAGCACTAATCCCACCTCACATTCGTGCACTGCCCCATCACCACAATCTTCAGTACCCTTCCTTAGTATGCTCTGCTCCTCTTATGCTGTGAGAGGTCTTTCGTTCTACAAGAAACTACAAGTTTATGGTGAGCCACTATGAACTCTACAAAGTGATACTGTGCACTTTTGGGGAGTGCTTATCCATCCAATAACAGGTGTAAAATGACTGATGGCCTGCTGTGAATATTATTGTCCTTTATCTTGTTTGGTAGCGCCAATTACAGTACTTTTGCAACGAGCATTATTGTCCCTTGCACTAGAAGTATGCATTACTGTACGGATGTCCTGAATGTATTGTATTATTTTCCTTTAAACTACGTCGTTTTGTCCTGTAGTTGTGTGAATCGTTAGTGAAGATGATGTAAGCGATAATGAATAGTAATGGAGTTGTTTTATAAATACTTAGCTTCCTCCAGAAATTATGGTAGGAAAGAGCTTACACAAAACCTCGTCCCAAACATTCCTCCCACAATGTTCTAACTCTCACCTCCTCCGCGGACTAAGTAAGTAGATCTTAGGCTCTGATTCCCTATTCAGTTGGGACAACCCAGAGTATGTTCCGTGCTTGCCTTTTAACAAGGATCCTACACAACAGAAATAGTACCTCTATATCGATCCGATGTATTCTAAGTAACCATGGTGGTAATAAAAAAGGAGAATGGCCAGAATTTTAGGTAGTTGAAGGTAAATCTCAATTAAGATAATCTCGAAAGGCCTGACTTAAACAAATGCCTAAGGAAAAGGGATTGAGGCTGAAATCAAACACGTCTCGGGCATTAGTCAACTCATCCAAGGGTGACTCAAAGTCACTTGAAAGACCGTGAGATGCAGATGGTGGAAGAGGCATATCCACATCGTTGGATTTGCTCCCTAGGCATCTTAATGGTCAAAAGTAGTCCGCGTTCTTCGCTTATCGTAAATGTATTTTAATGGAAATTATTGTACCATTTAACAGTTTACAATTAATCATTCAAATTAAAGAAAAGAATTAAATAAATAATACTTACTTTACCCTCCCTGATAGTTTAGTGATTGAGCCAAATTACCGTAAATTGCAAGGCAAAAATTTTAGTACAAATAGGTGGCAAAGCCCTTCGAGAACGTCACTACACAGGCTTTTGTTTTGTGTGTTACATTTCACACGTGTCTATGGAAAAATAATATAAAAAGAGTTAAAAACTAAAATGTAATGAAATACATTATCATAAAATAAAAATGTAATAAGATGTAGACGTTCTGAGTTCGATTCTCACTAAATTTATATGTCCTTTTATGTTCTATGTAAGGCTCCGACAAGTCCGAGGATAAAATGATTTAGGCAAAAGGAAGTGTCATCAATTGTAATTGCCCATTTTGAGTTTAGAAACAGGATCAAAGATGGAAACACTGCCCAGAACCGATCGGGTTTGGAAAGGGTTAAGAACATGCCCAGGCAAAAGCACCATATTTATACCATCTTAAATTGAGATGCAATCAAGAAGCAACAAATAATAAGCATGAACTGATTCATCAACTGTCAAATTCGATACGCAAGGGCTCCAAGTCACTAGGACCGCTGAAGTTACATGAACCGGCCTCCTCCATTTCCACATGGATTTCTCTAGTGTCTATAACTACCCTACATGGTACCTTGTTTCCATGGCCAACGACAAGAAAACAGTGGTCGTAGGTGCCATCTCTTGGAGCCAAATTCAACAAACATAATTTCAGAGCTGACATTCTACCTGTACCATTAACGGTAAACCTGTTGTGCTCCTTAGTCTTTAATACTAGACGATGAGGGCGACCCAGAAGCTTGGAGACGTATTCCATGTCTCCTTGAGCAAGCGCATATCGAACACGAGTAGATGATACTTGTCCTCTCTCCTTCAAATCATTGGAGTCCAATTGTCTCATGTCTTGGTTCTTGTCCATGACTGAGTTTATTATGTAAGCATCCATTCCGTACTCACCACACAACCTTGCCAATTCTGATGCATTACCAGCAGCTCTGTACCCAAATCGGTAATTTTCACCTACCATGTAAACAGGCCAGCATTAAGAAGAATGAAATATTCGCAAGACTGAATTCACGTCGAACAGACACAGTCTACAGATTGAAAATGGAAGAAACCATGAGTTTGATACAGATATCATGAGCTAATCCATTCCAAAGACAGTAAAGAAATTGAGGTCTCACCTGCCACAACTCCGCGCACCCCAAGCTCTTTTGCTAACTTCTCGACAAACTGTCGGGGGCTGAGAGATCGAACACTTGAAAATTCGATTTCAAACTCGACTGGCGTGGCATTGCCACAGTACTGGGCCCACGAGGACAGCACTCTTGAACGATCACATTTGGCAACTATCGGGGTCCTATGTAAGAACTAATCAGAATCTTCTCTTAAAAATGGTTCGAGTCTCACTAGAAAATTAAAATATTGTGTACATGAAAACTTTGAAAAACTGTCTTCATAAGCAAAACAGCAACTAAAACAAGATAAGCTCATCAAGTGGATCGCCTGAGCCATTGCCCCTGAACATAGCGCCATAATATATCTTTATATTTATAGAAGGATTGACAACACATGTAAATTCGACCTTTAAAAATTCATTGATACGGATCAATTTTCCATAAAAAAAAGCAGCTAAACGAAATTTCTCTAAGGAATGGAGACATTTCATCCATCCAACTAAGCAGCAAGAAAAGAATCTTATGAAGCAAAGTTACATCAATTCGTTAAATAAACCAAAACTGGACCAAACCAACTTAACCGAAAACAAACTTGAAAAGGCCACCTGCTGGGATATAATTTGATGCAGGTAGTTTTCAAAAGGAAAGTAGCATTAGAAAAACTGTTCAGTAAATAAATCTAAAACATGAAGAAACTAACTTGACCAAAATAAACGTGGCAAAGCCAACCCACCAGGAAATAAACCACAGGTGTTTCCAAAAGGAAATAACTCCTCAATAAAGAAATCAAGTTAAAGGTATATTCCTACCGTGGTTCCCAACCAAGTACTTCTGCAATTCCAACAAATGACAGAAGAAATGGAACGCCAGCCTTTGACGCTTGAATCGCAAGTTCTCGATGACCAATGTGGAGTGCGTCAAACTTTCCAAGAGCCACTATACCTCCTTTTTAAATGATAACAAAGAAAATTAACAAACTACATGAATTGCAAATACAAAATCAATTAACCAAAACTGTTGAATCACCCAAAAATATTGTGTGAACAATCATAGAACTATCCAAATCACAGTTATTCGAGCAATGTGCTGCAAACTTCTGAAATCATTGCAATCCAAAATGAAAAATCATTCCAAGTTCTCCTTTCTCTTCCCATACTTTAATTAACAATAAGCCCCAATGCCCCAGCAACAGATAACAGTAGAATAACTAGCAGATCTGTCCAAGGTCGTGGAGAATTAACATTCAAACGGATCAATACCAAAAAAAGAGCTGTCATATTGATGATCATTTAAGGGACAATCGCTTCCCAGTCAAATAGAACTAACAAACTCCGAAAGTCTGCTCATGATGCAGCGGACAGAACATGAGCAGCCAAAAAAAAAGTTCCCTTTTTTCTTTTGGTGGTGTGGGTAGGCACAACAACATAGGCATATCAACTAGCATTACATCTGATGAACACGAGGAAGTAAGAGAGGAACCTGCAACAGAGGATATTCCTTGAGAAGAGATCTCGCAAGTGTCTTCTCGTTGGCTTCATAGCAAAGGAAAGGATAAAAATTAACCGACAATTAGATCCGGCTCGTGAGGCAAATCGAGGGATGAATCATAAACGAACGCAATTGGACAAGGATTGAGACCTTAAACAGTCGGAGAGGGTGGGGACCGGCTGGCGGCTGGCCGGCCCCGAGCGCTGGAGGCAGGAAGAGGAGGAGGTCATCCGACTGTGCAGCCAAGGGGCGGTGGACGGAGGCTTGAACTCGAGGGAGGAGAACCGGAAGATTCTGGAGCTATAAAACCCTAGGCCGAGCCCGAGACCCAGCCCCAGGTGGCGGCGGTCGCATTCTCTGAGGTGGTGCGAGGCGCGAGAGCCACCGGCGAACATGTTACTGGCGGCCTTTCGCAACCTTTGAGTTGCCGGCGAAGTGTCGGGATTTTTGGGTTCGGACTCAGGACAGCACGTTCCCTTTTCTCTCTGCCACGTCACCAATTGCTAGGAGCCACTCCTACCTTTTCCGTGGGTCCCACTGAGAAAAAACCGTTTGAGATTATCGACTGTTACGAGGATAACGTTTCAAATTCGAGTGCTCCAAGAGAGAATTTAGATAGAGAGAATTTTACTCTTTAAAAAGCTCTTTTAATTTGAATTAAATTAATTAAAATATATTATATTTTTGAATATCAGTATTCAAATTATCATAATTTTTTAGGATAAGCTTTATACATCTCAAGATGTATTTACCCCTTAATGAATAGGGTATCTCAAGTAGGGATGGCAATGGCCGAAGCGGGCCCAGTATTAGATACACGGACCTACCCCACACTCTCACAGGTCAGGACATGGGTTGGGGAAATTATTTAGTAGTATATAAAATATAATTAAAAATGTGATATAAATTTATATATTTATAATAATATGATTAAAAAATAAGAATTTACATAATTTCAATAAAATATAATAACTATTATCTAATTTATTAAGATTAGAATATTCATAATCAAATAAATTAATTTTAAAATATATAATTATATAGTATATAGTATAATAATAATATAAAGCAGGGCAGGGCGACAACTCGACCCAGACGCACCTTGACTCGTGCGCAGGGTAGGTCCAACCGGCCCCAAATGGGGGTGAGGCAGGCCAGGCTGTACAGACCCAGATCAAATTACCATCCCTAATCTCAAGAGATGAAGAGAAACTATTGAGAGTCAGTTTGTGACAAACAAATAAATTTTTATTAATCGCTCGAACAATTGTCTTAATTATTTCTGATTATAATAATTTAATTAATTTTTCTTTATCATTTTCCTGTAAGGTGGAATCATATAAGATTTTTCTCCTAGAAAATTGCATCCAAAGTAGAAAAATTCTCTACTCTCTGTATCCAAACATAAAATGGTGTCAAAAAGTCTTCATAATTATATGGAAGAAGAACCGAACATATTAGTACCATCAACGACGGTTATATTTTGCATGCATGCAGGTAATACTTTTTGAAAGAAAAACCGGAACGCAGTAAAAGAACAGGACCGAGCAATGTTTTCCGAGAAAATATACATATGAATGGTATTTCTGTTTAAGGCTTCTGTCAAATCTCCTGTACCACCCAATCCTGCTCACCACAAATTCCTCTGTTGTGCCCCCCAAAAAACATAAACAATCTCAACTCAAATATACATTAATAAATTGAAAGATCTCAGACAGATAGCAAGCTGCTAACCTGGACCATTTCTAAAACAGAGATCAGTTGATCCTCGAGCTGTTCCTCCTCCCCCACCACTTTTTCTTCACCCTGTCAATGGCAGCCCCTCCCTCGTCGTTCCCAAGCTTGTTCAGTATGACCTTCGTCTCCCTCAGCCTCATCCCGTAATCCTTCTTCCACGCTTCGAACATCTGCTTCAGCCTTCTCAGCTCCCTGTCGGGGTTCAAGCTCGCTTCCGCCTGACCCGACTTAACCTCCACGAGGAACTTCGCATCGTCACCAAACACCTGGCTCCTCTGCTCAAACTCCTCGGCGAGCCGGCCGATCACGCTCAGTCCCGCGCTCATCGGCCTGATCCCATTGCTCTCCGTCGTCACGGGCCCTGTCTCCAAGCTGCTCGGGTCCCGTTCATCGTTCACAGAGGCGTCGGAGTTCCTGGTGGAGCTGTCGATTGCGAGACTCTTCCTGGCAATCGAAAGGCTCGACTGGAGAGACCTCATCTGCTTCTGCCACACTTCCTCCATTGATTTCATCTTCTGCTCGTACTCGAACCAGCGATTCTCATACTGCTGGAGACGTTGCTTGAGGATGTCATTCTCCTCTTCCTTCTCTCGGAGGGAAGCCTCGGCTTTTAGTACACGGCGCTGTAACTCTGCTAGGAATGATGCCTTTACAAGAACCTCTTCAGGCTCAGCTCCCTATGAAGTATTTCAAGGTTCAGTTGTTATCCTCTTATACAGCAGTCGTGATCATGGTAATATGAAGCAGATTGCACACTGAACTGCCTATTGCATGGACTTGCGGCTCAAACAGTTCCACTGAACCGCTCATTCAGTTATATAAACATACAAAATGGCTCATAGTGAAAACTTGGCTCGACATTTTTCCCATTCGTACAGGTTGGCACTTGGCATATGCTTTTTGTCCATTGCCAAGACTAGACCAAAAACACAGTAGATACCTAACCAAGCCAGATGATCTGGCCGGCATGGTCTGGCATAAATAATTCTTGATTGAGGGTACAGGAAACTTTAAGGGGAAAGATCTCTGTGAACTCAAGGTACTTGGGGACAAGTTGAATACATAATACGCTTGTTTCATAATCATCCTAAATTAAGAACCTGAGCATAAAAGTGGGAGAAGAGAAAGAGATGGAACAGTGACTTACTGCTCATCAGCATTGAAAGTGTTGATTTAGTTTATGATATTAACTGATGAATGACTTACTGCTTGTCAGCATTGCAAGTGTTGATTTAGTTTATGATATTAACTGATGGCATGTGAGTAGTTGAGAAGTTCTATATGTTTCCGAGCAAAAACTAAAAGTGGAATTCACAAGACATGAATACCTTAAACCCTGATCTCAGAAATCCAATGTCACTTGAGCATCTTCTGACAAGCCAACCACGTACAACTGCAGAACAATGGAGAATATCAGAAACAAAAAGCCCAGACAGAGGCTATGCATGTGTGGTATATAAACAACTTTTGGCAGCAAATATACGAAAGGAGAAGTTCAAATTGGATGAGAGGGAGAAAAGAAAAGCTCGCAGTTTGCCAAAAATGAGTAGCGCTTTGCTCACTTTTAATCAGAGGAAATTCTTTTAATATCAACCAAAACATATATGCAAGTCAAAGGCACTTATATATTATTCGCTTAGGAAAAAACACACCAGAATTCCAGAAAATTCAGGAAGTTTCTTTGCATCAAACCGAACTAAAATCTCAATCGTACCTGATTGCATCACAACTGATGCACCGCAAAGTTTCTTGTACTCATTCATTACCCTCTTTGCTTTCACCCTTTTTTGTATAGCAACAGCAGCCCTGTGTCTTCTTACCAAGACAGCATACTCCATTCGCATCTTTTCTCCAATAATAACTGCATAGAAAACATGAACCCAGAGATGAGACTCGCATAAAAGGAAAATCCAGTCATGAAATCATGTGAAGTGATTTGATTAATTGAGTCAGAATGAATACATGACTGAAGAGTCATGATGCCCTTTCTAAGCTCCTTGATGTAAACTCGAGCTTGATGGCCTCTAAAGCAACTTTGAACGCGCAAAATCCCATGAAGGGTACGGTTTCTTGTATCCTCAAGCACTCCGATCTGCATTATTGCATTCCATTTTCTTATTTGAGCACCCAACTTGAGCTAAAACGCATAATTGACACCAAACAAGCACAACTACAACAGATTGTGACAATTGAGTCGTTTGTAATTCTAAAATATCCACTAAATTGGAAGACAAAATTAATGCATACTTATACGTTAGATGAATTGATTGATCTAGTCATCTCACCTGGCCAGTTCGGAAGAACAACTTCGTGTAGCCAACCTGATACATCTCAGGCAAGATATTGAACTGATGAAGGATTGCAACTGAAACACTGAGTGGGTCCTGAGAAGCAACACTTTCTAATAGAAGGAAACCATACCTGATTGAAGATCGCACATGAAAAGTTTCAAGTCATGCATCAATAATAATTTTGGAGGAAATTTAAGATTTATTTCCTTACCTCCGGGCAAACTTTTGATGTGACATTCTCGTTGGAAATCCTGATCTTGATATTCGAACTACTTCGAGGACTCCACAACATCTCAACTGTTGGAGTACAAGACCTTGCTCATATACTCCTGGAGACTGTAAACTATTGGGTTTTATACAGCGTATGAAGTGTGGCGTGGTGCTCTCTAGCCGTTGCATTAATTGGAAGAGCTGACTCTGAACGACAAGCAATGCAGGTATAGATTAGTAAATTTTTGGTGTCTACCTGGCATTTTGAGTTAAGAAATTGCTTGACATGTTCAAGTTCAATCTATGGTCAACAAATCCACCAAGAAATCAGCAACAACAACATGAAAGCTTCTAGAGCAGTAATTCATTAAAAATTTTACAGTTATTATAGGTCTAAAACTATTGCAAGATATTGTTAGCCCAGCATAATTAAGCTTGCTCAATTCACTTCTTGGTGCGACACTTGTACTAAATGATTTCCGGCAGACATGTATACCATAAAGTTGCATCTTCAGCAGTTGCAAAATGTGCAAATAAATCAAGATTAAAGAAGTTTAAAAACTGGTTGAGTAGGAACCTTGAACTTTGTTGCAACACTCAGCTTCTGAGATTCTGCTCCTCCTGCTTTAAACAAAGGACCGGTTACAGGTTTTTCTGATTGAGTAAGCATATTCGACGCAAATATCTGAGGGAGGGGACACGAGCATTCAGAAAGAAGCTGGATAGAATCCAAGTGCAATAAGTCTCGATTCTTCTCCAAAAATCCAGTTGTATCATATGTCACCTGAGCAATAAACCAGATCGGGCTATCAGAATTCAGACAAATAATAGGAATAAGAATAAAAGAAAAAAAACAGAAATGAATGGTTTTTATACCATGAACCCATTTGCAATTACAAGATACTTTTTAGGTGATTATACAGTGATCTATCATGAGGAACCCGCTTTGTATTATGCGTATCTTGCTTCCACAACAATTAAGTCATAATTTGACAAACGATATACAAAGTGAAAAAGGATATGGTTAGATATTAAGCTGGTGAGTACCTCTCCTGCATAATGGTTCACAGTAAACGCTTTGCCTCGGCCTCCCTGGAAGCAGGAATTGGAATGCAAATGTTGTTGAAGCTTGTTGGCAAACGTCAGGTCAGTAGCATTTGGGAAGGTGGACTCCTCGTTTAAAAGAGACAACAACCCCAGTGGTTTCTGAAGAAAATATCAAAGACCATGAGATATGCAATTGTAGAATCTATTCTTAAGATATGAGGACAAAATATTAGAAGACCCAACAAAAATGAAAGAGTTTAACGTGTAGAGCAAGGAAGACATTGTTCCCCAAGTCCAATACCTTCTCAAAAAGATTGAGACAGTTCTGATTATCTTCAAAATCAACTCTTGCCCAATCAATACCATCCTGTACATATTCCTGGTATAGCAGATGGGGGAAACAAGAGCAAGTTAAAAAAACTAGTGAACACATCTAGCATAAGATAAAGTCGCTTCTCATGCAGATGCATCAATACCTCTTGTTCTAACTTGAATAAATGCCGATTAAAGTGCTGCTGCAACCTTTCATTGGCATAGTTTATGCAAAATTGCTCGAAACTATTCCTCTGCAAAAATAGGACATACTCATAGTGTATAAACCAAAAAGAACCAAGAGACCAAGAAATGCTGAGATGAAGTGTATAACATACCTCGAAAGATTCAAAACCATATATGTCAAGGATGCTAATGGATCTGCCAGTGCGCCGCTTGCCCACAGCAAGAGATTTATTAATTTGTTCAACCAGCCAGTCAAATAAGCAAGCATAAATTGATTTTGCCAAGGCATCTCTTGTATCTGTAGCCTGGAAGAAGGAAAATATTAAATGCAGCAAAAGAGGGAGAAAGAGTATTATCAAGAAAACGAAGAATGTTATATGCAGCAAAGAAAAAGTATGCAGTTTCAGTTTTAATACAGGACTATTTCAACTAGAAACAAAAGGCAACAAGGGAAACAGCTAGAGTCAATTTTTCAGGACAAATTTTATGCTACTTGTAAGAAAAGTATTGCCGGGAGGCAGTAGCAATACGTGCACTTTTTTGTCAACATTGAGAAAATGAGATTTATTGCCTCATTCAAGAAGTAGCTTTCAACCTTTTATTAGATCTATGTGTGTGTGTGTGTACCGTTCTCACAAAAATCCATAGTTTTTGCAATGAAATAGTCTTACCTGTGAGAGTGTGAGTTTTTGGACGATAGTATCATTCCCAACTCTCATATTACGGGTCGATAGAGCTAGATTAAGTTTCTCACTGGTGCATCCGAGCAGTTTAGCGACAGTGGCAAGACCTGACACGTACAAAGGACGCTCATCTTACAGAACAATAATAACAGATGCACAATATTTATCCCCAAAAAACAGAACTGGAACCATGAGGAAAACAGAAGACACTAATAAGACAAAATAATTATAAATAGAACTCAAAGACGGAGGCAGTAGTAAGAGGATCCATAAAATCACAAACTCAGATCTAACAAATCCACAACATTTCATGTAAAAGCGGCCAATGCCCAAAAAAAAAAAAAAACATGCGATCAAAATGTTTCCTTTGGCACTACCAACACATAAACTCAATATCCAACCACAAATACAAAAGACAAGGAAAACTTTTACTCGTTTCAGACCAAATTTATATAGGCATGAAATTATTTAGAATGTGCCAAGGACTCTTGAGCAATATGTAAACTCTTTAACGAAAGAGAAGCTTGCATAATTTTTGGCATGTCAACTTCTCAAGCATAGAGATGCTTCTAAACCGAAACCCTAGGCTTGCATCCTACTCTTAATTTCATTGCCCATCCTTCTGGTACACAAGTATGCTGAATAAAAAATTAAAGACAATAGTATACAGAAAATGGATAGAGATGCGCACTTTCATCTTCTATTGCTTCCACATGGTTTTCATTATCGATCACAGTGAATGAGGTATTCCCCAGCCAAAGTACCGCTGCAAGCATTGCAAACACATTTTCTTGGTCTTCCTTGCTAATGTGGACAACATCAAGAGCTTCCTATGATAGATGAAAGTTTTATGAGAAAAACACGCCATATACAAATATAAATAATCACAAAGACAACAAATTCACCATGACAACACAAAATTGCTCAGCATCATCGACTCCAGAAATTGAAAAGCAGCTGCTCTGCCTCAAATATTTGTACTCATCGGCACTCCTCAGATTTAGCTTCTCTGTGCTCAAAAAGAGAGGAATATAAATACATAAAGAACCACGAGAGAACAGCAATAGCTCAACTTCAGATAAAGACACATGGAAATTACCTCTCAAAGCACGAGGAGCCCCAGCACAGAGATGATAAAAGACATGATATGACCTTTCTCCCTCTGCACATTGGACAACTCTAGACTGTTCATAAAATCAGAAGAATTAATAACCAAGAACAAATTAATCATCAAATCATTGACATTGATGAAGCACAACAAAGATCATCACCTTTTCCAGCAAAACTGCAACCACAAAACCAAAGGAAAAGGAGAGAATATTAGCATCATACAGTCAAATGATTTTAGAATGAAGTTGAATGAACAAATTTTTCAATAAGGACTAAATCATAAATTACTTACATGTTTGAATTTTGGCACCAGAAATTTTCCCCGTTTCACTAAATTGAATTTCAATCAGCTTACCCTGTTCAAGATCAGTGAATTATCAGCACCAAAGCTGTGAAAATATTCCAAGTCCAAGACGAAGATAAGAACAGCTGCTCTTGCCAGTTAATTTAGTTACATATTTCTGACGAGCAAATACAAAGATAAGAAGCTTACAAAGCGACTAGAGTTGTCATTTCTTGAGGTTTTTGCATTACCGAATGCTTCCAAAATTGGATTTGTCTTCAATATTTCATACTCTATTCCACTACCACCACCAAGAGCAGCTAAATACTGCATAGCTATCTTTGCAGTCTCAGTTTTTCCAGCTCCACTTTCACCACTGAACAAAGAGAAAAGAACAATCACTGTAAAGGCATAAGGATGCATTAAAAAGAAAGGGCACTGATCTCTACAAGGCAAGCATAACCACAAGAGAATCAGAAGACAGTTAAATTGCTTTGAAGTGTGATCTTCATGAGTTTAAAGTAATTATTCAATAAACAATCATATCTGCATTAAATACATGGAAGAATGTTGTCTCATAACACTAACCTGATAATGATAGACTGATTAACTTCATCTGCAAGTGAAAATAGAACATTACGATCCAAAAGAAACCCGGGTAATATCGACCATCAGTAAGTTTTGCAAAATAAAAATTAAAAGAGAGAACTAAAACAACCTCGAACCATTTCCCTTATTGCAGTATCTGTAATAGCATAGACATGTGGACTCTCAATTGATTTTCGCCTGTATGCTTCAATGTAATTACTACCATATAGAGGAACCTTCTTGAAGGGATTGATCGCAACCAAGACTGGTCCAGCTTTAGTCTTAAGAAAGCAGTATTTGAATGGTGTCAGATAATAGAAAATTGGAACACCAAAAGGAAAATAAGGAAAACAATATAATTTAACTTACATAGATCATGTCTTGATTATATCTATATTGAAGGTTGTACAGAACCGTTGGTTCACTCAGATAACTTAATTGCATCAGATCATCCACGCCATCTAGAATCTCAGGATTTGCTTGCACTAAACAATCAGTTTTTGCCTTCAAAACCTACAGTCAATTAGCAAAGCACAATTTAGAGTGGCATAAATCACAATTCAGAGAACACTATCTAAATGCTCCGAATGGTGACGCACTTTTCCCTCGGCAAGTGAAATAAGAGACTCAGATCCTGAAGATGACAAAATCTTCACCAACTCCCAATCTCCATTTGGAAGTTGAAACCATGATTGAACCTTCTGCAAAAGACAGTTCGTGAAACAGATCAAAAAACTTGAAAGAGAACCATTCAAGAACATTCCAAAAGCTCATATAACTGCAAAAAGTTTTGCTTGATAAATGCCATGAAGGCATTTCTTAGCTTTACCTCTAGAATTTATGCACTTAAAAGAGTGTATTTCAAAATATTTTAGTATTAGAATATTTTTTTGTGGTGAAATTGATGTTACACTATTTTAGGATTAACACGACCACACAAACGGTGCACATGGTTTTCCTAGATATTGGTTTGGCATTTAAAGATATATAATAGTTGTTTCTACCAATTGCCCCTTTCTTTAAGGAGATAACAACATCATTCTGAAAAACAAGAAGAATATTCAACAAAATTTTATTCCTTCTTTCCTACTGAAATGGTAGGAAGGAATAAAAGATTAGAAACTAGCAATTAGATACCTTCTTTGCCCCATACGAACTGGTGTCACCCCACCTATTATCAACATGATGCTTTGAGCTCGAAGGCAAACGTGTAGCAACTGCATCAACCTCTTCTTCATCAATAGAGGGCCTTTCTTCGGCTGACACCAAATTGCCACCGTACGGTGAATCTTCATTGACCTGATCAAAATCACCTCCATAACTATCGACATCTTCATCAATGCCATTTGTGAGCTTTCCATTCTCCGGGATACTTAAAGTGGTTGCATTGCCAGTTCCTGATCGGCTCTTCTCATTTATCTGTAGCCGATCAGGCGCCGATGAACCAATGAACCTAAAGTCGCCAGGCAAAGATTTGATTGACTGAAGAGAGGGCTGGACCTGTACAATCCCCGACATATTTCGAGGAGAAGTCTAATACCTGCAGATTGCATAGAAGCTGAGACTATAGGGCAGGACTGGAACTGAAAAGCTTACTTTACAACAAGAACTTTTAACAAACTTGAAAGTGCCCCCACTTTGAGACTCATCAATTTGGTAATGAAGGCGACCATTCATCAAGATACAGACCCTAATGCTCTCCAATCTTCAACGAAAAAGCTCATCAAATCAACTTTGCAAACCAAAATGCCTGCCCTCATTGTCCGGTTCAAACAGAACTAGCTGCCCAAACTGCCATGTGACTTAGCAAATTGACACTAATGCTTCTTCGACTTTTTTTTCAAATCATGAATGAAATTCAAAGTGCTGGGACTTGCAATCCAATATCACGATTAAATTATAGACTTTCCTTTTTGAGTAAATGAATTGGGATTATCCAAAAAGAAAGGAACATTTTTTTCAGCTGAAAATAAATAAACAGTGTTTCGATTACTGGAATTCAAAACTAAGGTATAATCATTCTCCTTCTTTTCCTGATCAAGAAATACGAGGAGCAAAAGTAACTCTACAGAATAGACCACTGTCATCGATCTGCCCTCAAATCTCATGAAAAAACACAAAATTTAAACACAACCCGCAAACCTTAAGCTGAGCTGAAGGCTGTTGGGAATCAATACGACTGAAGCACTTCAAATCAGCTACGATCTCCAAAAGGGCACCTCGGGATCTCCCGGAAGCTTGAGAATCTACAGAGGGAGGAGCTGGGGCAGGGAGGAACCAGAGATCGAGCGAGAGGTGGATGTTAAACGGCACGAGGAAGGCCGCTAATGCAGCAGCCTGCTGACGTTGCTGCTGCTACTGACAGTTGGGGGCTTCGGGTTTTGGAGAGAAAAATCGGATGAAGATGGAAATAGGAAAGGGAAAGGGAAAAATCCAATCCGTGTGGAGACGATGAAGCTTTTGCTTTTGGTGCTCCGCTCTCTCTCTTTTCCCTGTGCCATTCTCAAGCCTTTCAAAAAAAAAAAAAAAAAACGGAACGAACTATTTTGAAAAAAATAAATATTTTTTTACTTTTTAAACTTACCTATATCCTCCAATTTCAAATCTAATCCAATAAATTTCTCTAAATTTTGGATTTATTTATATGTAATTCTTGAATTCGAGAAATTATTTAAATATATGTATGTATCTATTTTTTGCCCTCTTTTAATTGGCTAAATTTAATTTTTTTAAGGAAGGTTTTTTTGTTTTAGCTTAATTGGTTTCGCTGTCTTTTTAAAAAATTTCGGGGTTCCACACAGCGGACGATTTGAAACATCTTCCAGCGCATTTCTGGTGACGGCTTTCTTCAATGACCATATTGCCCTCACCCAGTCTTAGTAACCTCAGGTTTGTCCTCTTCTTTGATTTTTCCTTTTCCTTTTCTGGCATGTCCTCGGGCACAGCCCATTCATTTCTTTTGGTAACTTTGTTATCCAAATTACCTCAATGGGGATAATTGATAAAATAAGAAATGCTAAAAAAAATTCTGAGAACCCTAAATTACGAAATTATGCAAAATTTAGGTGGCAGGTTAGAAGACAAAATATCTAAAATTACATTTGTAAATGCCCTGAAATTTGAATCTTGTACAAGTGTAATGTACATTTTAATTTATTAATTATATTTCCAGAATTATTAAAAAAAATTGGGCAAAATTTAATGAGACCATTTTCAATATCATTAATATGAAAACATCTTCTCAATTTTCACTTAATTTTTTTAATACATGCATGTTGCCAAAATCAGCAATGTACGAGATCGAGTAGATCGAAATTTGCATTAAAACCATAAATAAAAAAAATGATCGGTGAAATCGAATCCAATAAATTATAATTTTCATTTGGATTTTGTATCACTAAATTTCCCATTTGACAGACTTCCTTTTGACATAATAGTTCCGTACATCAAGAATGTATCATGTTCAGAACATGCAAGTATTTATGGGTTAATAATATTAATTATTATTAAATATAATAAAATTATGAAATAATTATGTTAGATTAACAACAATCAACTAAAAATATAAAAATATATTAATCCACCGCAAATTATAATTGAGTATATGAAAAAAAATCCGAAATATAATCAAATATTATCAAAAAGTCGAAAAATGGGAAGATTGAGTACTGATTGCATGCATCATCCCATAAATTACTTTCCATTCCTTTCAAAATTCAAATCTAAATTACTTGCCGATAATAAATCTCAAATAATTATGGTGATTATTTCAAAATCAACCCAGCAGACGATTTTTTCATTAATCATTTGGCTAGATAGATAACATTAATAATTTTTTTCCTTTAGTAAACATCTCCATCGATGAAATAGAATAATAAACCCTTCTAATTTTCTCGACTATAAAAGCATACAAGAACTCTTGTTAATAGCAGTCTAACCCAAAATCTCGCGACTTGCAAGTCAAGGACGACACCACTTCACCGAATAAATAAAGTCATAAATTAAGTTATCCCGTAACAATTCGATTATAATACATGTGCCAAGTTTTAAGAGCGAATAACCATTTCTTTTATATCGCAGGATATCTGGGAATCGCTAATTTGATTATCGTTATGTGTAATTTCGATTAATAGAGGATAAAAGAAAAACAAGAACCTAATCATGCTCTTGGTAATAATCCCATTAATGGAATTTTTTATAAAGATTCCATTAATGGGATTTGGAAAAACATTAACCTCTCTAATAAAAATATCATAAGAAAGTTAAATATTGTATTTTATATGTAATTTCCTTTTGTAAATTTTTTTATATTAGTGAACTCACCAAAAATTAACGTATTTATAAGTAAATTCGTACGCAGATTTCGTAGATTATCCACAAAGTATTTGTACACCCTTTCCCAACAATAAATCCTTCGACGTCATATTCCTGGTAAGTGCTAGTAAATGTTCATTTTTAAATAGTAATGTTATAAAAAATTTTAAATATTTATTTGGTACCGTCCTCGACACGAAATTAAGATATTCTTACTCCTAAATTCAATTCTCACAAGTTGTACTCCTCGTACCTATTTATCCCCATTCCTTCCATTATCCTCCTTTTATTGAGAAAAAATTACAGTTCAGTATCAGCATCCAAATGATAACATTAATCAAGATTGTTTTTCTGTATGATTTAGTTGGTATTTAAAAATATAATGAATTTTTTATTAATTTAAATTCAAATCAGATCAATGGTTGAACAATTTTCACCTTGCATAACATTTTTTTTTTGAAAACATGCAGGAAATATACCCATTTTTTGAGTCAGTTTTTCCTTCCAATGTTTCCAGCCCAAGAGATGTGATCAACGAGAGGGGCATTTCAGACTAGAAGATACGGCCAGGGGCAATTTTGACAACTCGAAATAATGGCGACCGTTAACGTGACGGAATCGGTGGGAGATGACGGGAAAAAAAAAGCGAAAATCCAGTCGTAAACTGTGGAGGGAGTCAAAACAATTTGGGCGTGGTTCGAAATCTAACCGTCCGATGGAATTTGGACGGCTGATGATGGTGATGACGTGGAAGCGGAAGCACGCTATCCCGCCCTTGGACACGACACTTTCCAAAAAGCCGGCAAAGTGGGGTTTAAATCGCTTGTGCTGTCTTCTTCAGGAAGCCCCGTGGATGGGGTCGGATCAGCGGCTGCCGTCCCACCACGTACTGCCTTAGGCGGCCAATCACTTGTCCCTACTTTCCACAGGTTGATGTGGGACCGAGGGGTGAGGGACGACGGGTCAAACTCAAAGGACGTGGATACCGGCGAAGTGAAAATGGGAAAATAATAATAATAATAACCCGGTGTTTGGTTTGCTAAAAAAAGTAATAAAAAATAAAATAAATAACGAATAAAAAAATAATTTTATTTGATTGGAATGAGAGGAGGAAATAATATCTGGAATAATTTCTTGAGGTTAAATTTATAACTTTTGATGTTAGATTTGATTTCGAGATCCCATAAAGACAGTCATAAATTATGTTTCTGTCATCAATAGTGGACTTCCGACAATGCTGATAGTGGACAAGCGGCGGACCGTATCCGAAATACCTACTCTTGTAGGGAAAGGGTTGAGATGGATTTAGGGATGAGTAGAATCCGAGCTTTCCTCCTAAACTCGAGAAATTTTATGAAATATTATATGAATTTTATTTAATTTTATATTTTTTTATTAAATTATCTCATTTTATCCCTTAAAACCGTACCCTTACCTTTCTATCAAGTTTCACCCCTTCGGACAAATAACCTGAATATGTCCCTAGCGAGGGGAATGGCATTCCAAATACATGTCAGATAGCATTGAGAATATCTATTCTGTATGTGAACCAACCACAGGAAGAAAATTTTAAGGGTGTGCCAAAAACCAGTTTAGGGAGAACTAAATTGGTTAGAACCAATTCTCCTTGAACTGGTTCTATTTTTTTTTTTTTTTTTTTTTTTGGTCGCCAGCCACGGTATCCAAGCAGGCCCCACCAGCGGTGAGATGGCATCTTTCAGCCAACCATACTTGACTAATCCGTTGGTCGCCCCGGGTCGCACGCCTGGCAATGGCGGGTGAGGCTCCCAAGAGGGGTGTCTGCGTACGTGAGGTCTCGAACCTGAGACCTCCTTAAGCGGCACCGAGCTGCTTACCACTCGGCCCAACCCCTCTTGGTTGAACTGGTTCTATTTTGATATAGGTTTTTAGAGAAAAAGCAGTTGGGTTAATTTCAAGGTGTAATTAATACAGTTGACATGTTCCTAGTCCAATCAAACTGAATTGGTTTTAATATAAAATTAATATAATCATACAAAAATACAATTCAAAACCAATTTGGTTTGGTTCAAATGGTTTCGACCCGTTTTAAAACCAATTTCAATTCAATTCGAACCGAAGCATTTTAAAAACAAATTTTCAATTTGAATTTGAACCAGTTTCGAACCGAACCATTTTGAAACCAATTTAGTCAGAACCAGTTAACCGAATTATTTTTCAATTTGATTTGAACCGGTTTCGAATCGAATCGAACCGTACTAAAACTAATTCAGTTCGAACCAGTTAACCAAATTGGTTTAAACAAATTTAGTTTTTTTATGCAAACTAGTTGCAGTTCATGCTTACTATGTCAAACCGAACTAAATCGATTTTCATGGTTTGGATTGATTCGAAACCGGTTCGGTCCCTGAATCAGTTTTTGTGCACTCCTAGAAAAGTTCCTCCGAACACCACATGAAGATATAAAAGGTTAGGTTACATTGTATGAGAGTATCTTGTATTTTATGGTGTCAAGATCCTATTCTATACATGATTGATTCCTTTACTGCATCTAGGAATCATACCGTCCATGGAACCCAAATATGCCACAAGTTTCGGGGCGCCTTGTTAGAATTCGTTTCATTATTTTTCACATAATCTCTATTAAACATCAGTTATTTCCACATCTTTCATATTTTAATTAACGTTAAGTAATATCTCATAAAATTTAATTAATATAATCATTTTTATGATATTTAAGTATGTTTAGGATAGATCACACATCCCCTACGAAGAGTAGTCGAAGATTTTGGGTGTGTTCTTATTGTTCTTCATTCTTTCAAAAATCCAGAAAAATTTTCTTAATCCATTTGAAAACTCTGAACCATATAGCTCTGTAACACAATATCGAAACAAGATAATGATACCAGGAATCCTATATATTTGTCAATTCTTATAAGTGGGTCCTAAATGTTTCAAACTGTTAAATCAAGTCCTATATATTATCCGCGTCACAATATCGAGTTATTTTTGCCACGTGCCGTTACTTTAAGCTGACATGCTTAGTGTTACGTCAGCTTAAAATAACGGTAGATGACGGAAATGACTTGATGTTATAATACAAATAACATATAAGACTTGATTTAACACTTTGAATTATTTATGACTCGCTTGCAAGAATCGACAAATATATAAGATTTCCGATGTTTTTATCTCAATAATATACTATTGTGATCCTCTTGAAATAATGAATGTAATGATGTGAAGTCAAACACTGAAAATCCATTATCAAAATCAAGTTCGCACCTGTGCATGTCAACTTATGATGCATCACTGCGAAAATAATCCTTGTGACTCTGATACTAACCCAAGATAAAAATTCATTCACATGTACAATAATAATAATAATAATTCCAATATTAAATTTTCGGTATAATTTCACATTTTAAACCGATAACCGAGATCGTTATGGAGGATTAGGTCACATGCCATTTCCTGAACGCACATGAATACATTCGAGGTAGATCTCACTACGTATTTGAGCAAGGACCTATTATTATTCATAGCACAGGAACTCTCATATTATTTTTTTTCAATTTGAACCATCGGTATCCAAAAATCCAACAGATTCTGACTAGTCTAGTGCTAGCATTGTGGGCCCACGAGAGGTAAAACTCTTACAATATGAATTTTTTCCACGAATAAGACTTGAACATGAGTCTTTACTTAAGAGGAAGAGACGTCTTACTATCTCAATTAATTTACTTTAGTACTCTCACATTATTTTAAGCAGGAGCATAGACTCTCCTACCTCTCTTACTTTGCTCAATTTTCTCTAATTTTACGTTTGGTGCATTACGAAGGAATCGAAACGAATGAAAATATTTCGTTGCTTTTCACTCCATTCCATTTTTCGTTGTTACAATGAAAATATTTCTAAAATTTTTATAAAACCTAAACAAGCAGCCCTACCCTAAGAATAACCCTTTTTTTAACCCTAAGAGTAAATATTTTTAATTGATTGATGTTATCACAAAAATACAATCATATGATAAGACGATTCCGTAAAAACTCTCTCCATCAGGAGTCGTTTGAAATCACTAATTTTAGTGATGGAACGGATATTATAAACTATCCTTTGGTCAAATTATTGTGCCATATTAAAATTCTATTGCTTGAATCAGATTTAAGAACAATTCAATTGTTCATATATGTTTTAAAATATGATATATACATATTTTTTTCCGGTTTGAACTACTAAGCCAAGAGAGGGCCCATTGTGAGGTTAAACTCTTCTAATGTGAATTCTCTGTATTCACAAGATTCGAATCCGATACCTTGTTTAAAGGGAAGAGGTGCCTTACTACCTCAACTAATTCAGTTTGGTGATACATACATATTGAAATAACTAAAACTTGACGGAGAAAAAAATCATGTCCCAAAAGGAGAAGAGAACATGGCTTTGTTTGCCGGGTCCAATGTTTTATTTTTAGTTACTACAGACATAAACATCTTCGTAAAGTTCATAGGTGAATTTCTTAATCAACATTCTAAATTCGTGATATAGACGGGATGTCAATACCCGACCCGAACCTCCACGGGGGCACAACCCGACCACGCACAAGTCGGGTATCAGGGTGAATGTCAGGTACCTTCAGCACACACATGCCTGGTGGCCTGATCACATGCATGTGGGGTACCAAGGTGCATGTTGAGTACCTTCAGCGCACGCACGCTTGGCAACCCGATCACATGCATGTCAGGTACCTTGTCCGCAAGGCACACACTTGGCATCACACTCACTCAGACGAGCTTACTCCTGTACTAGGCACGTGGGAGACAGACTGACGTCAATCCTCCGTACCAACTGGATTTATAAATAAGTCCCTTCGGGGCCGGGTAAAGATGAATCAATCTAACCCCACACAATCTCCCTTCCCATTCTTTCACCATTCTTACTCAGATCTCCATCCTAAATTAGGCATCGGAAGGCCTTCCCGAGGAACCAGTCCCGGACTTGGTTTCTTGCAGGTTTCCCGTCGAAGATAGAGAGCTCGCTACCACCTCCTCCTATCGGAAGACCGCTCGACCCGATAGGCTGCCCAAGGACCCCATCAATTTGTATCTAATTTTTTCTTTTACAACATGAAGTTTAGTCTCTACGAACCCATGAGTATACCCACAAGTCTGTACCTTCAAGTTTATGTGCAGGGCACGCGTATGAGTGATTTCACTAAAGGGTTATATATGCATTCAAAGGGAATCGAACATCCGATCACGTTTATTTAACTTTTTTGTTTTGCTAGCACATAAAGTTGGCCTTCCTTTGTATCTATATTATGCAATCAGGAGAACTGGATAGAAATACTACCCATCTCTTAACAAATTCTTAAAAATAGTAAATTTTGAACAATATCCGCTAATATCATTGTAAAAATATTTGTTTTTAGTTTTGTATAAAACTACATATTGAAGATGTGATTTCTTTAAAAAATTAAAAATCTCAT
This sequence comes from Lagerstroemia speciosa, assembly GCA_037672795.1. Classification (NCBI taxonomy): domain Eukaryota; kingdom Viridiplantae; phylum Streptophyta; class Magnoliopsida; order Myrtales; family Lythraceae; genus Lagerstroemia; species Lagerstroemia speciosa. The sequence goes on along the minus strand of CM075290.1, from coordinate 8,698,762 downwards.
GTTCGACATACATTTTTTTATACAAAATTGAAAACACGTATAATAGACTGCACTTTTAAAACAGTATTCAAGGAAAAATTTTAAAATCGCCGTCTTCTAAAAGTTTCTTCTAAAATGAACGGTAATTGTACCAATTTCTCATGAACTTTCAGCTGGAGCTCGGATTAATTGGAATCTGTTGAATTTTTAAATACTCAATAGTACATACCTAAAAATAATACTAGACACCATTGCACGTAGACGTAGGTGGTTGTGCTCAATGTTGGCCAATAAAGTTAAGCTTGATGGATGCGGTCCATGTTTGGTCCATGCTACCCAACTGTATGCCAGATCCCAAATGAAGTACGATTGACTAAGATTCTGTATGCTATGCTACGCTACGCTAACACGTCATCATTTTTATATGGACAGAGGTTACCCGATCCGATTTCGAGGTCACTTGCTGATGAATATTAGTCGTTTCTAATACGACTACCGATTGTCCTAACCGACTATACCGGAGACCTGCCCGAGCCCGACTACTACATCGGATTACCCACCCAAATCACGACGTGTAGAATGCTCATTCCCTAGATTCAGTCTTGTCAATCAAACCGCACACCCACTTCGTGATAAGTTCTACTGTGTGCGAGCCTATAATTATGTCCAGGCCACCAACGCTCAGGTATCGAATAGCATACCCTCCCTCCTTCACTAAAATTTATCAATTTACAGAGTTCCCGACTTAAATATTGGAGGGTAGATCCCATATCCGTTCTCCATCGACTTCTTTGCAAGTACTTGAAAGCCGTTACCTACATCCGGGATCCACAACCAAGACCTAGAGATTGGCGGGTTATCGGAAGGACCCGTAAGTGACAGTACTTATGTGGCAATACTGCATGTAATGGTCATACTGCATGACATTACTTATGTGATATTATAAACTAATAAGATTCAATTATTTATATAGTTATTATTTTATTTTTGGATTTTAAAACGGTCCAATCTTATTGATTCGTGACACCGAGTAAATATTATCATGTGACACATCTGTTACATAGAAGACTCACTCCTTTGACACGTATCGAGTGTAAGTAAATATATTGTCACGTGTTGCAGATGATTATTGAGAAATAAACCACACATCGAGCGACTGGAATCTCTGTCCATACCCGACGGTGAGGAGGGGCTCGGGACCGATATCTTGAAGAATACCATAATTTCCTAATAAAATGGACCGTCACACATGCGCAGAATTTTTATGCAACCTATACATGTCACGTGTCTTACGGAGGATGACGGGAAGGTGAGAGACTAAAAATGTGATAATATTTGTGTGGTTTTACTAACTAATTAAATTAAGTCAAATATTCAAAAATTCATTATAAAATCTAAAAAATAATTTTTTAAATATTTTAATTTAATTAGTTAATAATATCACATAGACACTATTATATATGTACCCTTCCACACCAGACTTTCTGGACGGGAAGAGAGAGGAAAAAGGAGAATTATCGATTGGTAGACCTTACCCTGTTCAATTATTAAAGTGCCTTTGACTAATTAAGTGCACCGCCTTCTCTTTTTGGGTACTGTGATGAAAGTGACTCGAAGGTGCGGGCTTCAGTATGTTGAGGAATCAATCCCACATCGGATAAATAGATAATTGAAACCCGGTTTATAAGAGAGAGGGTACCACCATCCTATCAGCTTGAGTTTTTGGGATGGATATGGGCCCAATCTCTTATGGGCCGGGTGGAAATTTCACATGGTATCAGAGCCAACCGTGTGGGCTCACACCACGCCAGGTCCGAGTGTGGAGCTTGTTAGCCCAAGGACGGTAGAAAAGGCCGCCTTGTGGTAGTTGTCCCCCTCACCCGAGACCGGAAGTGAAATGCCCGGCTCGAGGTCAGTTATTGAGGGGGGTGTTTAAGGGCACGTGTCAAGTGTGAACACGTTGCCACGTGAGGGCGGGTGTTGAGGAATCAATCCCACATCGGATAAATAGACAATTGAAACCCGGTATAAGAGAGAGGGTACCACCATCCTATCAGCTTGAGCTTTTGGGATGGATATGGGCCCAATCTCTTATGGGCCGGGTGAAAATTTCACACAGTATACATACGTACATACATATGTATAGGTATATATGTATCTATATAAATATATCTCAATTGCTCACATCCAGAATTTATTGGAGATCACTGTCAACTGAAAAAATATCAACAAAATTATTAAAAAATGAGTAAATGAAATTAATTAATTAAATAATTGCCATATTCATTATTAATTTAAAAATTTATTAATACTTTCTCACATAATCATGCCGTACTGCTTAACACTTCTGCACCTAAGTGGGTATAAGATGAGATGCATCACGACAACTTCTAGATAGGTCAAGCGGGCGTGAATGAGCTAGGCTTCCTTTTTTTTTTTTTTTTTTCCTGCTGAATAAAGTCATATATTATTAGGGCCAAAACTTGAGCATTCTGTACAAAAGCGGACTAGTCCCCTCCTTCGAAGAAAAAGGGACCTGAGCGGAGCTCATTTCTTCCCAGCCTAGGTATCTGATCAATGAGGAGGTTTGATTCCCTCGAGATCCAAAAGTAATCCCACGAATCAAAATCCTATAGGTAATTCCTGATTTCTAGAATAATGCTTCTGATTTGTGACGAGGCCTGACTATTACCCTTAATCGCTTTGATTAGGATTAGGGAGTCCGAGCATAGTAGCACCTTCCTCCATTGATTTGTAGTGGCCACTCTGATTGATTGGAGGAGGGCTTTAGCTTCTGCATGTAAAGGGCTGACACAGCTTCTTTTCTCCATCCAGGCGCAAAGAATGTTGCTCATGGGGTCGGTAGCAGTCCCGGCAATTCCAGTTGTTCCATTCAGCCACGAAGCATCCGAGCGTAGGAGGATCGATCCTGGAGCTCGTGTCAAGTTATAGCTTTCTATGCATTGTGGATTCCTTGGTGATCTGCTATGCTCTGAGTAGAGTTTGCTGATTTTTCAGTTGAAGGATTATATACTTGAAAAACTAGCCAAAAAATTATGTGATTTATTTTTAACTTTTTTTTTAAATTATCACTTACTTTTTATTCTTAAAGTAGAAAATCACGTGGTTTGGGTAATATAATATTTTAATAAAATCATAGATCTCGATGTGCACGGTGAGGGATAGTGACCCTATTTCCGCTATCTCTCGAGTGTGGTTTGTGCTATTTTCTTTTTTTAATTATAACTCCCTTGTTTCAACTCTGTTTAATAATTCTTTTGATGTTAGATGTTTCACTCGATAATCTTTTCATTGGTATATTATTTGCTATACTTTCATTGAGGATAATATCTCAAAAGCATAGAGAAGTTAGACTATACTTGAAAGTGATTATATGCCTAAAACCTATGGGAAAAAAAAACCCCTTTTCCAACTCAATAAACTAATTCAAATTTAGGTTCAAAAAAGTAACAATAACCTTATATAACTAACAATCTTATACTAATTTATTGGGTACTACTACGTATCAGCTTACATTTTTGAATTGGACATGAACTCAACCTCTTGTGGAGCAGGTGGAACCTCGGTAGTGAGATTAAGTTTAGGATCTCTTGATCTCCTATTAAGGCCGGTACCATATGCACAAAGCCACATTTCCCACGTTTATTTTTGTGGTGGATTGTACATTGTAATGTGTCTTTGTTGCATGGAAAGCAGAGACAATTACTTGAGTTGCTGGGCCTTCCTTCAGATAGTAACAGGCCGGGCTTAATTGTTCATGCTTGGGCCTGGTCTTTGTCCCCAACACTAGGCCTAATTTCTTTTTCAGGAACGAATGAACATATAAATACCATTTACTGTGTATAATCTGAGGAGAAAGTCTCGGTTCCGGTCACTCTATCACGTGACAATATTGATGCGGTATATATATGTTAATTAGAATAGAATCTATGTCATTTCATAGGGACTTTTTAATATTTTTAAAATTTAATAGAATTTGATAATTATACTTGTATATATATCAATTACATGTCAAATCTATCTTTGACGAATATATCGCATCAACACTGTCACGTAGTATAATAACTGCACTAGAGACTTTTCCCTGAGGGAGAGGTTTTACTTTCACCTTTTCCGCTTTCAAGTTCTTTATCCTAGGAGAAAGTTTTGTATATAAAGAGTACACCAAGTGACAGTGCTAATATAGTGTAATAAGCCAATTAAATTAAACCATTTTTAGGGTTTATTTTTTCCTTCTTGATTTTATTAAAGATATCATAAAAATAATTGAACCATGTTAGCTCATGATATCACATTAGCATTATCACGTTTTACACACGAGACTCTCTCATATCCTACACATTGTTCAAATAATAAGGGGAATATCACATGGAGTTAGTTCAAATTTGATGCCTATTCTCTTCATTCGGGAGAAATTATTTAGTGACGCGGTCATACCACATCAGCATCACTTACGTGGTATATTTGTTAAATCACGACTTGACATGTAATAAATAATTATACAATTACGGTTATGAAATCCTAAAAGATCTTTAAAAATATAAAAAAATCTTAAATAAATTGTGAACTCTAATTAAAAATAATATATAAATAGTAAAAAAATATTTTAAAAAATCTAATAAATAAATAATATATAAATAACGAATTCTTATTAGACGAATATACCATATACCACGTAAGCGATGCTGAAGTGGTATGACCGTTTCATTGAAAACTTTTTCCTTTAGTCAGGCTATTGGATATGAATCTTGAGAGAAAATTAATAATTGGGGGAGTTTTACGCGCAAATTGGACCGGATAAGCTTGAACCTAGTTGATAATTATGAAGTAATGAATTTTCGTATATCAAATGTTATAAAACGGGAAAATAGTCACATTATATTTGAGTTAAAACAATAATATATATATGTAATAGTTTCCACCAATTTTTGTTCTCAAATCCTGTACTTTCTTCACTCCTCTGTTATCTATGCTTATTATTTTTTTTTAAAACAAGCAGTTTATTCTCTCTGCATTCATAAATATCCTACATACACATGAATAAATTTATGAATTCGGGTCAGTTTATGTGCAAAACACCTGTGTGCGCGGCCTCACCAAGGACTACCCGCACATGGGAGATTCCAACCTCCAACCTCGTAAATTTTCCACAAGTCGTACAGACATTGTACCCACTTGGGTTAACTGTCGGAGATCCCTCATTACTCTTCTGCTTTTTTTTTTTTGGGTAACTTTTACAAGTTTAAATGAGCACCTCCTATTGGATGATCAACGTGCCCGAACTGCACCTTTTTTTTAAACAAGTAATAGTTGCATCGAATAGGATTCAACATAAACAACCAAATTAACTCATTCCATGAGTTAAGATCAATCAATTCATGATTGTTATGGGCTTCATCTGACGCATACGGTTGAGCTAGTGGTCTCCTTTCTATGAACACCCGATGATAAAGCAAAGGTTTACACAATTACGCTAACTTATATGGCTAATCAATGTCGATCTGATTGAGACAACAACATGCCCTCGATTGAGCGATCCTATTGGACCTCGTACTGAAATTGTGAATAGCATCGATGCATACCGGAGCAACATAAAAACCTGTTGTTAATCATCCTACCGATCAATATCTACCCGACTTAAACTAAAGGATCAATCTAAGAGAGCGCACGCCTGGAGCTTTTCTTAAGCCTGCAGAACTCAGCCTTGAATCCCTCAGAGTTCTGCTGTAGTCCGATATATTACGTAGGCAATACCGACGTAATATATCCGTCCAATCAGAATCTATCATTTATATACTTGTCCAATTATGGTTCACCATTTCTTAGGATTTTCATTTTTTTAATCGTAATTGCATAGTTGTTGTTACATATTAAGTTCTAATTTGACGCATATACCACATTGTGATTGACACATGGTATAATAACCGTTTCACTGAAGACTTTCTCGTGCTTGAAGTGTATCCCGATCGTCCACAGCTATTTCCTTCACTGTGTTGAGCCTCGATCCTTCTCATGTTCGAAGTGTCCTATGCGTTTGTTGTGGGAAAAAAAAGGTGCTAATGTAGTGTTCATGTAATGAAGTATTTAATGTAATTGTTGTCCCATTATAAGATCCCTTTACGACAGAAAGGGGTAAATGCGAGGAAAGAAACCTGAGTAGCTACATCACAAGGCTTCTTATACTTAGGGGCACAAGACCTCTTCATACCAGGATGCACATGCAAGGTAAGACCCTTTGTGTCTCAAAGCTCATGGGCACAGGTCCCTTCCCGACAAAACACGAGGTAAACACAGTTAATAGAGAACCTTTGATATATTATCCAGACAGCCTCAAGTGAATCCAGGCACAATGTGCATGCAGTAAGGGTTGTGATACCCCCAAAGAACGTCACCCTTAAATGGGAAGAGAAACGGCCTTCCAACATGCTGCAACGCAAGAGAAACTTCTTGGAGCACCCTAATGAGTCAAAACGAAAATCTTATGGGCAAACGCATCGAATGAGACCAACCATGATGGTGACCACTTTCAGAATCATGAGTCAGTCATGAAGCCAATGCCATCCATCCCAACAAGGCACTCCCTTGCAGATGGCCAAAAGCAAATAAAATGCTCATCGAGAAATGGAAATGAGCACCCGACAAGATTATAATAGTCCCCCAAGTGAAACAAGCAATGAATATGTGAAACCAAATGAGACCATGAATTCTGTCGAAATAGAGCTCTCACGAGACATGGGGAAACAGGAAGATGATGAGTGGGTCTCTTTTCTTATTCACACAACAAGCAACCCAGAAAAAAACAACCCAAGTTACATACATACATATGTTTGAAAAGGCACATTATTTTCAGCAACCTGATGGAATCTATAAAAATTGGATAAGAATTACAGACTGAAAGGACAAAAAAATATAATTTACCCAAAAGAGAGCGGCCTTACTGGGAGGAAAAACAAAGCTTTTCCTTCCTTCATTTGCCTTTTCACAACTCTCAGGCATCCTCTTCATCTTCTTTGAAATCTTGGACGATGCGAATCCAATTCGCCCTGCTTCCAAAGAGGACCAATCCAAAAGCTCATGATTTCATTTCAACCACTGAGCAATGGTAACTTGAGAGTTGTTAGGATGCTGACAGATGAGAGCTCTTACACGGTTGATTAGTGATGATGACTTTGAGCTGGGACCACTTCGAGATCGGCGCAGCAGCAACCGAGGACTTGAAGATAAGACTTTGGGACACCAGAAGGCCTTTAATTGGGCATACCGCACAATCTTCAAACTATGCGAAAAACCTTCCATTGGCGCAAGAATCCCCCTTCGATTCTTGCCTAGAAAATTCGATGCAAACACATGACTAGATTCTTAATTCTTGGGTCAGTGTCCGACAACCCAAGATTTTCCTGAAGATTCCCACCATGGAATCTCAGTGTCTGGACCTAAAATTACCGAACCACTCCTCCCAACAAGAACCTAACACAAATTCTGAACCTGAAGACCCTAAATTTATCAATCAAAGTAGAAGCTGTCAAATTTAGCAGAAGCACCTGGCTTGAATTGACATTCCATTTTGCAGCAGATCTCCTTCCAGTGCTTCTTCACTCCTCCCTGACCCTACAGTTCGCCTAAGCTTCTCTCCGATCTTCACACAGACACAAAATTCAACAACATCACATACACATTTTATAGTATATACCAATCTGCCGTGAGAATTCGACGGAGTTTTTCGAGTCCCAATCAGTTTCTCTCTTAATCAGCGAGGATCGTCCTCTCTCCTGCCCGAACTTCCGAGCCCGCCTGACAACGATGCGAGCAAATTCAAGTGGCCCGGGAGGTAGTTCCCGACCCGCGCGGCAGAGGCCTCGCCCATGGCCTGCTGCTGCTGCTGGAGGAACAGAGATGGCTGCTGCTGCTGGGACACCGACACTATCTCCGGCGGCGGGGCGGCAGCAGCGGCTGCAGCTGCCGCGAAGCTCCAGAAGTCAGGCCTCGTGGGTAGGGCCCAGAACCCTCCCGGGACCCCTCCTGGCCCCACCATGGCCCCGAGCGTGGGACCCGCGATGGACACCTCATCCTTACCGCTATTGCTATTGCTGTTGCTGTTATCACTGTCGTCGTCGGGCCTCACCCGCTTCCCGAGAATGAACGGCGTAGGGCTCAGGAGGGGTTTGTGGTCCAGGTGATGGTGGTGAGAGGTGGAGAGGGAGCCAGAAGTGGAGCCCCCGCCTCCGCGCGTGGAAGCGGAAATGGTAGAGAAGCTTGCGGGGGTGGTGCCTGTCCCGGTGGCAGCGATGATGGAGGGCTCGGCCTGGCGGAGTAACCACTCAATTGTCTGGCCGTCGGACTTGTGGCCGAGCTCGCGAGTGAGCTGGAACACCCGAGCGGCGCAGATGATCGGCATCCGGATCCGGCGGCCGCGCCCGTCCACCTTGCTGTGGCGGTCCTTCGACGGTGGCTTCTTCACCGCCAGGGCACCGTTAGCTGGGTGGGCCGTCTGCGGTCTATGTTGGTCAATAACTGCGCCGAGTGCGGCGGCGGCGGCGGCATTGCTGCCTCCTTCCGAATTTGACATGGGCGCTCTTCTTTGTACTGCTGTTAATTAGCTCAGCTCTAGTGAGAGAGAGAGAGAGAGGGATGCAGAGGAGGAACAAACAGGGTGGCGGGCTCGAGGGGGGAGAGAGGAGAGAGAGAGAGAGTGAGGGTTTTAGGGTTTGGGAGCAGAGAGAGCTAATCATTGAGAGGCAGGAGCTGGTGGAGACAGGAAGGAGGGCACATGGGGTGTGGGTCCCGCTGACCAGCCCCCACAGCTCACGCCCTCAGTCTCTCTCTCTCTCTCTCGCCTCCGCGAATTTTTATAAGCTAGCGTTTGATTCGTGCTAGATGACGTGGAACGTTAATATTGTAAGAAAAATTTAGATATTATGATAATTTTTTTGAAAATGTGTCGTAATTTTGACGTTGTAGTATTTATATTATTGTATGTAAAAGTTTAAGAGGTTTGGTAATTTTTTATTTTTAATGCTAACCTTTATATAATTTTTATATAAAAATTATTGACATTTGTTTATTTTATAAAATTCTCTAAATTATGGGCAAAATAATAATTTTATATCTTTTTCTATCACTCAATATTTACAATCATAACAATAAAAATTATCTATTAATTGCTCATATTCCTCATCATTCTATAACTATAAGTTTTACAGTAAAAATTTGTCACGTTTCTTGAATGAATGACTTAAAATTTTAAACTTGAAAAAATGAAATTGACAGAATATGCTAATAATAACTAAGAAATACAATATCTGCTATTATAAGTTAACAAATTTTATAAGAAACAAATTATAATATTGTATAAATAAAAGATCTAATTATACAAGTTAATTCCAGTGTTTCACATTTATTTATTTTTATTTTCTTTCCATGTGTAGCATGAGTCCATGGCTAGTTTAAAATAATGTAATTGATAGAATAGTTGTAAAATTAATTGTAAAGTTAGAATATGAAGTGTTTTGAATACTGTAAAATTTTAACCAGGGTGATATTGGACTACATTAAAATTTACAGACAAATATTATAATTGTGAAGTAAAGTGGACTGTAAAATAAGATTATAGCCCACTTGCGTCTGGGGGACAGCCCAACTAGTTAGTAAGAGTCTCCTTACTTCCCAGGTTAAGGGTTCAATTTCTTGGCAGCACGAGCCCATCAGGAGTTATCCTGACTTACCTAGCACACGTAGTTTGTAGGTTATTACGTGCGTCCTGAGGAGGGAGTGTCGCAACTACCGCTAGTCAAGTCTGAAAGGTGCTCGGATATCTCGGTTATAAAAAATAAATTATAGCTCACTTTATAAATGAAACCAATAGGCCCCAAGGTAATTTTTATGATGCAATCGTTCACCATTCAGTAATTAAATTAAATTAATTTACAATTAATAACATAAACTAATGTAAATGGTGAAAAGAAACAAAAGTTTTATGATTTGATAACTTCTAGAAGTGATTGTCATTGTATGAATCTAATTCATGAGAAAAAAGATAAATATTTGAATTCAGCGATGGACTTTAGAGGTGAGATAATCTAATTTGTTAAAAATATAAATAAAATTTATATAAATTTTTACATATTTTTCCGAGTTCATGTAACGATCGCTCTCTGCACCCTCCTAAGTCCATCCCTGTTTGGGTTAAGTGAGGTCTAAATTTTACTTCATCCTAAATACATGAAAATTGAAAACGAAGGGTTTAGATGTGTTATATTACTTTTAATCGCTTTTAAGTTTTCCATCAACATTCCGATTTTGATATGTTTTTTTCTCGTTTCATTATTCTCGAGTTATTTATTTATTTATTCTAAAAATTGTTATTAAGAATATAAACATGTAAAACTTGAGAAGAGAGAGGAGAACAACGGGTGACGGTTAACTTAGGTTTCGCAATTTATACCCGATCCGTGAGGTCCCAGTTCGATATTGGTGGATCCTAACCCAATCTACTCCTATGTCAGGTCGAGCCTGCATTTATCCTCCAACCTTGCCCGTCTCTCCCTACCCCGCAACATTCAATTATACTATAATATATATATATATATATATGTATGTTAAATTAATTTTTATGCAATTCACGAAAACTTTTATCTGCATAAATTTAATGATATTTCTTCTATTTTATGAAAGTATGTAAATATTAATCATATTAATTTTATTTAACTATATTATTATGAAAATGAGAATATGAATTTATGTTAAATTGACATAAAATTTATAGAATTTCTTGTAGTTCGAGTCAAAACACGGATGTTTAGTTCGTATGCGATCCACACGGACCACGGCAGGGTTTGATCGTGCTAGTGGGTCAACAGAACGATGTAGGTTCAAGTCCTGACTAATCCGGTTCGGTGTTAGGCACGCACCATCCAAATTTTACAATCCCTCATGAGATAATGCTTGCATAATATTATAAATCAAAGATATTCAATTACTTGTAAGATTATTATTTTTAATTTTTTAAGATTTTATTAAAAAAACTTAAAATAAATTAATATTATTAATTTATAATATTACATATACCTGTCACCTATGACACTCCACTCCATGATGGCATGAAGCAAAATTCTAGAGGAAGGGGATTCAATGAAACTAGAACCAAGGCCACGCTACGCGGTGGCAACAGTGATGGAATTTTAAAATTTATCTAATAGGTAATACCCAATAAAATAATAAATATTCAGTTTAATGCGGTGAAATAAGATAATCCATTAAAAAAATCAATTTAAATTAAATTTATATTGTATTTTCTGAATTTTGAAAGAACTGCAAAGGTCATGAATTGAATATGAGATTTCTATTTATGAATTTTTAATTTAAATTATGTAAGTTGTAATAAAAAGATAAACGTATATGCACGTATAATATTACCTAAACTCATCATATGGAGCAAGAAAGAAATTTAGATTTCATACATCTATATATAGATAATTATAAAATTACTATATTAATATGTCCGGTCAAAAAAAAGTTATGATCAATAATATATAAAATGGCTAAATTAATACTGCAATCATTTTATAATATTGACATTTTTATAAAATTATATTCTTTTTTAAATGTTGTATTTTCTTATCTTAAAACTATAATATATATATATATATATATATATTGGACTTAAAAATGAAAGGCAAACCTGCCTGTAAGGCAGACTTAACCTGGATCTCTTCGTAGGTAAGGAGGAGGAGCCAACCACCAAGCCAACAGCTGCCATTGCTATAAATGCTGGGCATAAAACTTTATATACAATTCATAACGGTGGACACGTGTCGCTTGTGGTGAACCTGCATGTCCTTTAATATCTGATAAAATAACGAATCTAAATTAGGATTTTTATATTTATAAAAAATTACAATTTTTATAAAATAAATTAGAAAAGGTCGAGGCAGATGCCTCAGAATATACTGTGTTTCTACGTTAAAGACACGGCAGCCAGCCACCATCAGTTAGTGCCGACCAAACCCGCTTGAAATGACATCTAGTAAACCTGCTTGAAATGACATATTATCATTTAATTCTCATACAGTGAATACGATCAATAATTATTTAGTACATTAATAAAATATATTACTATTATGTCTCAAAATTCAATGGCATTGGTTTATAAAAAAATGTGACTCTTTTATATTGATAGATGTTAGTTCCTTTTGAATATACACTTGAAACGTTGAATGTATTTAAAATTTTTCTTAATTATTTATTACAATTTACTTTTTTTTTGTTAAATTCTATTAAGTGCGTAGCGGCCATAGCATGGGTCTAATACTATTATATGAAAATCCAACGAGATTTTGGTGCTTTTTTTTTCTTGAGTTACTAGAATAAAACTCACGCTTCGCAGTAAGAATATAAATTTATTAAGAATATAAATATTTTTGATTTATTAAAATAAAATGATGGTAAAGAGAATATACAGTGATGTGAATATTAGATATACTTATAGCACATATCTTATAGTGTGGGAAGACGAATTACTTTTTAGGTTTCTGTATAAAATAAAAGATCTTCTCGTGCAGAAAGTAAAAATAAAATGGAAAATAAGGAAAAGGAAAGACAGATAAAAATCACAGGATAATGGAGTTGAGAGCGGTGTGGACCTAATTGCGTAGAAAAATTTTAAAAATAAAAAAGATTGGATGGGAAGCAAAAGCAAAGAATAACAGTCTGGAAGATTGTGTGGATCTCACCGCATAGAAAAATTCAAAAAATAAAAGAAAAAATAAAATTTCAAGGACTCGTCGTGTGGCTGTTTAGGGTTGTAACCCTTTTTTACTATATTAAAATATAGATAGATAATAGAGTATGGGACCCACTTCCAGTCCAGCACGAAATTTCATTTTCTGGTAGCAGTACTACTCGTTTTCCCCCGAGATGTCGTATCGTCTTTTCCATCCCCTTTCACATTCACGAATCGGTCGATGGCATTCGAGATTCTTCGTATGGTCCGACACCCGTTTAAAAATTGCAGGATGAAGGACATCTTAAACGCGAGCTCAGATGGCTTTAAGATACTCGAGGAAACGTTCTCGAAGCACGAACGGATTAGGAGATGTCGGAGAGGTCGCCCCCTAAAATTCGAAAGTGAAAAAATTGAAAATTATTACATATTTTATTCATTTTCTAACTAATTATTTTATTTCACACCATTTTTTTTTCCTATTCATTATGTTTCACCATCTGCATTTTTTGCTCCCTTGGTCAGAATTTCCATGAGGCACCATCGATTCAAACTTATGAATTGTTGGGTGGAAGCGAGGCTTACTGGTATCAGATGCTGGAAGAAAGTATATTGTATTGTGGGTTATTAAACATTTATGCACAGACTAAAAAGATGGATGACTTAATATAGTTAATACTGCTCTCATTTTATGATCTAGAGATCTTTGATTCGATCTCACCGATAGAACTTCTCGTACTCCTTTTCATCCCGGATTCCTTTCATCCCTTCTACGCGCATTTGCCTCCTCCATGTACCGAAAAATGAGGGAGTGAAAAAGGAAATTGGTGCAGTAGCACCGACCTCAATATAAGACCAAAAAATCTTGAGTTTAATCATCACTAGCTAAATTTTTTATATTTTGCAAAAGAAAATTAGATATTAAAGGGCGATTGGCGTTGGTCGCATTATGAGGGCCGGATGGGACATCCGTTCGATTTTGAAATGTGTTTTCTTTATGGTAATTCCGAGTGTGGAACTCTTAACCGGCAACCCGACCGTGAAAGAACAAAAATTGTCTTGCAGGGTGTGGTAATTTCCCTTGCCCGTGTAGAGAACCGTAAATAGTTATTGATAGTAGAAGTTTAAAGGCACTTGAAAGTGTGGGTCATCTTGTTACGTGATGATGAATGTTAAGAGAGATAACTTCATATCGAAAAGTTAATAATGAAAGCCCAGTAGAGATATAAGAGTGTTAAATATCACCGTTTATACTTTTTGACTTGACTCAGATCAAACTTTGTAGATGTCGGTGAAAATTTATTATGATATTTAGGCACAGTTTGATATGCCCGGAATGCACGCACCTCATATTTAACTAGTTATATGCAATGCTCCTTTAAACTAATGCAGCTCACACGTGAGGAAAGTTATTAAATAATAAATAGAGGATTAAAATATTATATAATACAGTTAAAATGTAAAACAAACAGACGTGTGCTAATCTAATAGAACAGTACGAGAAATCTTTGAGAGGCGTATTCGCTGGTAACTGACAATATACAGTAGATCAGGGACTGGTATCCGAGAATCAATTGCAGGACTCAGATCGTATAATACGCCGTCTGATGAATTAGTTAGTTACCATGACGCTGAACACTAACAACATAATAACAATAATAATAATAATAATAATAATAAAGGACATTTAGGAGAAAATTATTTCCCACATACACAGAAACTACGTTAGTCAACTGCATAAGACATCCTGATATCAACTAGAAAGAGAGATTAGTATAATGACATCGCCATCGATGAAATCAAGAGGTTCTGAATTAAATGCTCGTAGTAGGACTTCCTGTACCTTTATATTTCATCTTTCTTTAACAGGAAAATGATATCAGCACAGTTGGGCATTATTTTCGATTTTTAAACTATGCAATTTCGAGCTCAGTTCTTGTAAGTTTTCTACACCGCTTCTTATCTCTTTTTCCTTAATTTTTATATTCATAGATATTTTCTATAATAACATAAGTCAATCCATTTCATCAGCCACTTCAACAAAGATTCTTCAAAGGCTTAGTAAGTACTCCACGGATGGTCGTCACTCGTGAGAATCCGCATTGACAAAGTAGAGATAACTTGTAATTATGGTAAGACATCGGTGGATGGATCGAGGTCGAGATTGGTACTTTATCCAGCTGGGTCGTGAAAACTTTCCCATACAACCATTGCCATACAATGCAACGTCCATGTCAACGGACCATTAAGTGTCCTCTATATGCTTTTTCGGGGGGCATCTGTTTAATGTGTCGCTGTCTCTTACACAGTGACATAAAGGACTTCATAATTGCTTCCCCGAAGATATTCCACTTGTAATAATCTCGCTCTAATGCGATTTGGTGAGATTGAGATCACCGGTTCGAATCCCATTTTCAATAAAAATTCCTATAAGAGGCTCTTAAATTTGTACCTTGGCAGCCACCGACCTCTTAGATTATATGCTAGACTTTTGGTGGTATTATATTGGCGGGCCAGTTTAGTACTCTGACTGTTTAGTTCGTCTGATATCTTTGCGGTTGAATACAAAAGCCCAAAGATTACGTGGCCGAACGGTTAGGTCATCACTATTTTATGCTCATTTTCAATAAAAAATAGTCATCTTCTTCTTTCCACTTTTTTTAATTTAGTCCACCTCATATTTAGAATTCCAATAAGTTCTGATTAGTTTGAATTCAAGTTGGATCGACATTTTAAATAGTAAAACTCTTTCAATATTCATGAGCTTCTGATTCCAGAGAAAGTCTTGTATAATAGCGTTATCATGTAATAGTCCTTATATAGTAATACCAACTAATCAAATTAAATTATTCTACGATTGTCTTTTTGCTTTCACGTTTTACAAAAAATTTACAAAAATAATCTAATTTAATTAGTTAATATCATCGCATAAATATTATTATATGATCTCACTTTCGTGCAAGAACACACTCCCGATTCTGACCCTAAATAGGAAATTAGGATTCTGGCCTACGAGAAAGTCTTTGGTGGAACGGTGGTACCACGTGGCAGCGCCCACGTGGTACAGCCGCCCACTAAGACGCTGCCATGTGTCAGCGCCGCTGATGTGGCCACCAGCGTGGCGACGCAGCGCTGACACATGTCAGCGCTTGAGTGGGCGGATGCACCACGTGGCACTGCCACGTGGTACCACCGCTCCACCCAAGAGTTTCTCCTGGCCTACGGGGAATTAGGATTCCTATTAGCACGGAGAATGCAAAACAAAAATTACACATCTACCCCGAGCTAACCATCAAATTTTTGCTTCAATACCATTAAATCTTTCGTCTCGCTCCTTTGACAGCAATGCATTGCGGCCATTGCACCACCACCATCCCCGCCGCCGTCATTTCTTCGACTTGATCTTATCTTACTACTTGATTGACATGTGGGCAGAGACCGTTATACTTCAAAAAACCTGCTATTTAAGCACTTATAAGGCTATGAATTTGAATTGTATTATCGATCTTAAGATATTTTCTGATACTTTATATCCATAGATCATTTGACTTTGGAGTGATTTACTAACATTTTGAGGTTGTTCTGGAACTTGTATTGGCTCTTTGCTGACGTAAGGATGAAGTCCAGAGCTTAAAAAAGATCGATAACTTGGGTTAGAGGAGGGAAAGCACCCTTGCCATGACCGCCGCCATGCCCGTGGGCCTGGCCGGCAGGGCCAGATTGGTGCTTCCGCTCGCTTTCGGACCAGCACAACTTCGGACGGTTCGTAGGATGAGTCAAACACACCTCTGACTATGTGGGGTCCACGAAAAGCAAACTGTGGCCGGACATTGTGCCTCCGAGTGTTCCTCGGATATTTCAAATGACGACAAAATAAAAATAAGATTAAAAAATTACTTGATCTGATGTCGACCTTATCAAGCTGTGCTAAAACCAGTCATCAATATATGAATTGAACCCTAAGATCTACAAAGACAAGTTCTAAAAGACGAGCTTTGGCTCGATACATCAAGAGATAAGAACCAAAGCTACAGTTTGAAGAAGATACCACACCTCGAGAATCGAAGTGATAAATCCGGTTGCAGAATACTATAATAAACCCTGATAAGTTCTACGAGTATTCTCAAGAACTAAGATGAGAAAAAATCTTCACTCAAAGGAATGAAATATACGTATTGAATAATAAAGAAGTCTGCTCAATTTGTCCAACCCCATACCCAAGCCTTTAAATACACTAAGATTATAAGATATACAAAGATTCTCCTGCCAGATTACCCTCCTAAATAATAGGTAATGAAATATTATATCTACTACCTAAAAAATATTGAAATATCATTCTATAATCTGACATAAATATCTACGTAAGAGAATGTAACAAAATATTATATTTCGTTGGCTGAATTTTCTAAAACTTGAATCAAATTGATGCACGTTGACAACATATGTAGACTTGCTGCAACATGCCTCAATGAAATTGGTTGAGTGTGTATTTCCCGAATCAGTCCATTAAGATCTTCCTTGAACTTGTTGGCTCGCGCTCTCGTAATCGGACCCTTTCAAAAATCGAACCGAATTCACTGGAGCTTGCTTTGGAATTGCATCAACTTCCTTTAATCATCCCGCTCGAGCTCTTATCACCAAATCAAGAGGAACATTAATTGCATTCTCCAAGGTCATGCCTCGGATCACACCATGAACTTAACAAGAGATTTATACGAGATGGATTAAGATGAATTCAAATGAATTATGGTTCAAGGATGCCCATAATTAAGTAAGCAGATGAAGCTCATGGGCAACGATGAGAAAGCAAATTCCACATCGTTAAGGAGAAGAAATTTGGAAGGGTTTATAAAAAGCAATTGTTTTCGTACAGCAAGACAGGATGATAAATTTGACTCTCACTTTTTTATTCCCGAATAAACTCATTAATCTCCTTTTAATAGGAAAAAAAATCACTTTTGATTACGAAGATAGAATTACTCGCTTCATTGAACTTAGAATAATTTTAAAAGAAATATATATATATATATATATTCAATCATATTTAACTCTATTTTATTGCTAAATTATATTATCTTATTTCATTATCTCTATCATCTCTTTAAATTCCCCTTCAACTTGATTTCTACATTAGTCCCTTTTGATCTACCATATTTCTCCCACATAAATATTAACATACAAATTAGTATTTAACCAGTGGCCCACTCGACTGTCTACTTGACACAACTTTTACGACACAAGAAGACGTGTAGATATGCGAAATAAAATGTCACTGCCACGTACACGAGGGCGCATATTCCCGTACGTAGAACCAAATTTTTTCCTTTTTTATAATTTAATCGAAATGCTTGCCCATTATCTTAATCATACCATCCCTAACCACTACCATTACAAAATGATGATCTAATCGACAAACGGCATTCGATAATTGTGCCACGGATTCTATGTACTTTGGGCGTTCGATTGCACCCGTGCTTCTTTTCATTTTAAATTTAATATGACTGGTTGATGGAACGTTCCGAGGTGATGGCATGATAATAGAGGATCGTAATCTTTTTTAATTATAGGGTGCAATGATGATGATGATTAGTTATAATAATAATCTTCGTCTGAGGGGGCCCAGGAACGCACCGTTTTGCACATAAATTTCCTCGGATCTTGGATTGCCCATGATGGCATGGTCGAAATTTTCCTCGGATGTCATTGCGAGAATTTGAGGTGGTCATAGTGGCTTAGTTAAAAAATTTTGTTGGGTAGTGGTGTTGTTTGTCATATGTTATTAATGCCCTCCTCCGTGTGTTAGTCAGTGGTGTCCTCAAATACCCACCTTTAATAATTGATTTTGAATTTGAATGTTTTTTTATATATTCAGGTGGAGACAATTGATCATAAGATGAACTTTCTTTTTTGTACTCGATTCGTTAGCACGAGTTGAGCATTTTTTTTTCCAATCTTGAATTTATTATCGACTATGAATTTCATACTCGAGTCCAGTAAAATAAGAGTTCATATGACAATCTACTTTGATGTTATACAATTTCTGTTATCAAATCTATAAGAGGTTAGTCTCGTATCTAAATAAGAGTATAAACTCATAGGTGATGGTTCGCAATTCTTCTTACACATCAGAATTCTTTTTATTATCTTTTTAATGTGAGATTCTTTCTAAATACTAACCCTCACTGACAGAGTGGTATATACTTATCACGTTCCTTGGGAACCCGTCCTTAGCAACTGGACATAAATTGAGCATTTTTCTTTCGTACTTTGTTGAGTAGGATCTACTAACTACAAGGCAGACTTTTTCCTCTTTTATATTAACAACTTTATACGAGTCTTCTCTTTCATATTTAATTCATCGACCACATGTCAAATGTTTTTCTTCTGATCTCAAACTTCAAATGACCATGAGTTTCATGCTTAATCTTAGTAATGTATGTGAGTTCACACGGTCACCCACTATAATATCATGTAAAACTTCCATCGGCTCTATAAGATGTTAGGCCTCTATCCACCTAAAAATATAAATTTATCGATGTAAAAAGCATATAAATTTAGAAGAGGTAGAAAGAACATGGATTTATCCTTTCTTTTTTTTTGATAACGTGAAGTTTATTCTTTTCAAACCCATGAATTCAGGTCATTCCATGTGTCAAGCACTTGTGTAGGTAGCTTTATCAAGGCTATGCACTCCAAGCGAGATTCGAACCTCCGACCTCGTGAATTTCCATGAGATTTTTCTTCACTGTTTGACCCAAATAAGAACTTCATGTATTTGTAAAAAAATTTACAATCATTTATTGGAAATGAGTAAATTCTAGTGTAACACATAATTGGATTTAGATTGCGGACCAATTCCATACTAAATCTCCATTATAATGGCAAAGCAGATTGTCGTGTGAGTTCATACAGACAATGTACTTTGCTATTATTCAATTTTTTTTTTTACCAAATCCATAAGAGGTTAGTCTCGTATTTAAATAAGAGTTTAAACTCATAGGTGGTGATTCACAAATCTCCTTATACATTAGGATTCTTTTTATTATCTTTTTGATGTGAGATTCTTTTTCAATACTAACCCTCACTGACAAAGTGGTATATACTTATCACGTGCCTTCTAAAACCCATCCTTAACAACTGGACATAAATTGAACATTTTTCTTTCGTACTTTGTTGAGTGGGATCTACCAACTACAAGGCAGACTTTTTCATCTTTTATATTAACAACTTTATACGAGTCTTCTCTTCCATATTCGATTCATCGACCATGCGTCAAATGTTTTTCTTCTGAACTCGACTGCGCTATATTTGACAGCCACAAGTCAAACCTTCTAGCTAGGAAGGTGTAGCCTAACCTCCTCGAACACGACTCTCCTAGGTTTGGCACCTATAATCAAGCATTCTAGAGAAGTCGAGTTCGAGTCTGGCCTCCCTGAATTTGACTTCCACAAGTCAAACCCCCTCATGACCATCTGACTGTCTAAGTCGAATCACCTAGCAGGAACAGGTGTCACTTCTAGTGTACACACAGGGCACGTGATGAATAGCGCCACGTCAGTTTTCTATAGATGTATGATATATAAATACATCCCAATCCAAGAGTTTAGGTATCACTCTCATGATCAAACTCATATTCCCACTCAATTTCCATTCTCCATATGCTCTTTCCCTTATTTCTCTCCCTCATACTAGCCTTGATTTTTAGGTATTGGAGGGTCATTTTAGGGACTAACCAGACATGGCTTGCTCATAGTCTACCGGCAAGGATTCTCCGGCTATCCTCGGGTCATCTCCACCTCAGAGTTCGACCCACCATCACGCAAATACTTGTCAACTCGATAAACCAGCCGAAGAACCTATCATCCTCCCTCTGAAATATGTCTTCCTAACTCTCCATTGAATTTTGCCCCTAATTTGAACTTTTGGATTCATCCTTGTATTTAGGGAGAAATAGAGGAAGAGGTGGGGCAAAGTGAAAATTGAGGGTGTACCCAATTTCTTTTTTTTTTTTTTTTGGTCGCCAGCCACGGTATCCAAGCAGGTCCCACCAGCGGTGAGATGGCATCTTTCAGCCAACCATACTTGACTAATCCGTTGGTCGCCCCGGGTCGCACGCCTGGCAATGGCGGGTGTACCCAATTTCAAAGTAGGATTCTGGCAAGATATGTACGGGATCATGGTGCACGTGGTTTGAGTGTTCCGTCCATTTCAATGTCGTACCATTACAATTACCCAATAACGTGAGGCTACAAAAATTTCCAGACGACAAATCTTCAAAAAATTTTTTTTTTTTAAGAAAATTAGAGATTA
This sequence comes from Lagerstroemia speciosa, assembly GCA_037672795.1. Taxonomy (NCBI): domain Eukaryota; kingdom Viridiplantae; phylum Streptophyta; class Magnoliopsida; order Myrtales; family Lythraceae; genus Lagerstroemia; species Lagerstroemia speciosa. The sequence goes on along the minus strand of CM075290.1, from coordinate 8,677,734 downwards.
TAGTTCATGGTAGAAAGATATCTTTTTTGCTGGATGGTAAAATGAATTGAATTTGTTCACAATGCGCTAGTTAAATTGTCTATATAATTTACTGGGTTGGTACTGGGTAGGTCAAGATTAATTACGTGGTAGATTCCAAAAGTTAAATTAAGCGGTCAGTTAAAACCGTTTCTAATTCCAATCATATGTTACTCAAATTTGGTATTGGACCAGAGCGTAAATGGAAATTAGTTTGTGTATTGAGTTCGGACATATGATCATAACTTTGTCATTTGAAATCTAGTTCCCCTGTTTCTTTGTATCTTGAATTTCTACCACAAGCTTATCCAAAAAAAGTTTATACACCAATAACCAATAATAAAATAACACCCTAAAAATTTACATAAAATTGCTTAAAATATAAAAAATTATGATTCTGACCGAACACAAACTAAATTATAACTATGAAAAATACAAAGAAAAACTTGACTATATAAAGAAAATGATAGTTTTCCACGTGGTACTCGAAATCTGTAGTATAATATAGATTCTGAGTACGGTTTGATTCTCAAATCAGCAAGGCAAGGTCCAAATCTAAATTTAGAGGCCAATATATGTAGGATGTGGTCAGGGTACCATAAAAAGTACATGGTAACTGCACCCGTATACTCCTACTTAGTGGATATACAGCTAGAGTCGAACTTGAATTATGTAAACTCACTGTACTGTACTGAAAAATGTTTAAGAGAATTAAGAATCCAGCGAATTTGGTGATTGCCTTTTTTTTTTTAAATTTTTTTACAATATTAAATATTAAGATATTTCACAAATTCTGCTTGAACAATATGATTATCATCTAGTCCCACAAGTAATGTCTCATGATACTCCAAAAATATGATAGCACCTTTGGTGCATGTCCATTGTAGCTCAGAAATTGCCAAGTAGTCTTACAAGTAACTCGGTTTTGAATAGAAATCACTAATACTCGAATCTATCTCCTGACGCAAGAAAGAGTTATCTCGAGATATCTGATAGCATGGAGCGAGATCACCAGTTTGAATAGCACGATTAGAAAAAGTCCAAATATCTTTGGCCAACTCAAATTAATCGACAGGGACACTGGCGGAAGGCATCGAAGTGTTAGAAAACCAATCAATGATTGGATGATTTGCTGTATGCCAAACTTCGATCATTCTGCAAAAGCATCCTTCAGCATACGTGCCACTTTTGAGAACGTTGCTTCTTATCTCCGATAATATATCGACGCAACGTTCTCTCTTCATGAGGAAATATTACATTGCCTGTGCCCAGTGTATTCTTAAAGATGGAAATTGACCTAATCACGAACTTCAAATCAAAGATCAGATTGGCTTACCATGAAAAGTTTATAAAGAAAAGAACAATTCTATATTATAATATGCGGAGAGAATAATATGGTCGAGACATTGAAAAGCATTTAAAATTTTATTTATATGTCCGTGATATTTTCTAAAAAGGTACAAATTAGCGCTATTCATAAAATCACTTCATCTAATAATGCTACGTAAATTTTCACCCATTTAAAAAAAAATTTATCGTATTGCTAGAAATATTTCATAAATAAAACTATCGCGATATCAATAAATTCTTATTTAAATGATGAAATAACATTCACTAAATTTTTGCAATATCAAGAAGAATCTTGTCAAATTTTCAAACCTGATTTGGACCGCTAATTATTATTTGTATCACTCCCATACTTTAAAACAAACTTTTAAATATGTTTGAATTTTCAAATATTCGAGTTCTGATAAGTGAGCCGACCGATACGTACATGACAAGTTAGAGTGTGAAAATGTGATACAGCTGGAGCCCATCTCACCAGCTTTTGGAGTCATTATATTTGAAAAGGACTTCAGAGCATAAATGCAACAACTACTACTATTTAAATACATACATATATATGTATATCTTATGGCTATAGCTTATTAGCATATTTTTCACTTTTTTTAATAAGATTTAAAATTTAAATTAAAAAATATAAATATAAAATTTTATTATTTAATTAATCGACCTGGATACACTTCTCTGTATCCGATTGTACAAAAGAAACACTATATGTCTCTTTCCCCGAGGAATGGTTTTTTTTCAAAAATTCGTGAAAACTAATATTAAGGAAAAAAAAAAAGTTTTAAGCAGAAACGCACAGCATTTGATGTGCTTTTCGTCAGTCCCACTGCACAAATGGAGGCTTCCTGTCAAACCTACGCTGACTCAATCGCTGTTCTTGTTGTTGTCGTCGATTTTATGCCACCAAGGAACCGTCTCGACACGGGCCAGCATCCCCCCTCTTGACCGACACGATTAGCCCGGCTGACGCGATAAGTGCATGCCTTTTCCCTCTGGATCGGAGACCGGAATTCGAAGCGCAACCTTTCATACATCATCGAAGTTTGCTCGTGCTGTTTAATCATCGAGTGGATAATTAATTAAAGAAAGACCATTACGGCTTTAATGAGTCACATCCCTCGATTCGGCCCCCTAATAGATACGGAAACAAACAAAGATTATGACTCTAACGGGCCAACCCTGAGCTACAGTGACAGAATCCATGGATTTGTTTCCTTGATTATTTGGCTGAGCTTTGACGTTGCAGACGGGTGGCAGACTTTGGATTACTGTAAAGGACAGCGTCCTCTCACTTCTTGCTTTTTGCTATATATTAAAAGATCCATGGATTTTGATTGGTTTAGATTTTATTTGAATTACATTATTGAATAGTAAAACTCTCCCGATTATGATTTTTTCTCCTTTTAAGGATTCACATCCAAGACTGATTTATTGAATTGTATTTTTTGGAGTATATTACTTGGTATTCGAAAATCCAATGTATCTGGACTAATTCAAGTTCGAGTCAGGTCGGCCCAATGAGGGTAAAGTTCTTCTAACATGAATTTCTCCATTCGAACCCAAGACCTAAGTGAAAAAAATATTTTACTATCTCAATCAATTCATGTTGGTTACTTGCTAATTACCTTAACCCACTAATATAGGTGCAATTACTAGGGTAAGAAAAAAAAAAGAAGAAAAATTCGACCCTTATAAGTTTCCTCCACATATTTAGAAGTTTAATGGGCCAACTTGACCATTATATTATTTTAAAAAAAGGACACTTTGATCCTCAATCTTTGACTTTTTTTTTTATTTTCGTCCTAAATCTTTATTTTTTATTATTCATGTCCTCAAACTTTTAAGTTTTTATCACTTTGGTTATATTGTTGCCTTTTCTATTAAAAAAGCATATTCTATCCAAAAAGAATATTACATCCAAAAATTATTTTTCAATAAAAAGATATTTCAAAAAAGCATATTTTGCCATTGATTAAGGAAATATTGGTTACTAGTAAGTGCTCATTCTAAAATTAGAACTCATTTTTCTCAGAATGAGTCAAAATTTAATAATTATAATAACCATCAATCAATTTTTAATCGGGAATGTATCTTAGTTTTGATGGAGATATGACCATCAGTAAAATCATATCTATATTTTTCATTTTCATTTTTTCCCTTTTCTTTGTTTTTGAAAAATATTTTTTGTTAAAAATAACTTTTGGATAAAACATTCTTTTTTAGATAGAAAAAGTAACAGTAGGACTAATGTGACAAAAACTCAAAAGGTTAATGATGTAAATGATAAAAAATAAATGTTTAGGACAAAAAGGGCAAATATGCGAAAAGGTTGAGGATTAAAAGTGTTCTTGACCCTATTGTTTGTATATTTATTTACAGCTTATATTAATATATTATATGCTATATTAATATTATACTAATGTAAAAAAATTTTAATATTTATTTTTGCCCTAATTTTTCAAGCTATCAAATTCAAATATTTGTTATTATTATTGATAAGATGTTACTTATTATTGTTGCGCCTAACATCATTTCTATTGATTAATAATGAATTCAAATAATGTACATGGTATTTTTTTAATCCATTCGATTAAGGCGTTACTTATTTTCAAATTTCTTAGATTTATTTTTTTAAACTTGAAAAAATATAACCTGAAAAATCTGACTATTTACAAGAAAAATCCACCCAAACCGACCATTTTCACTACTATGTACAACTTACACTTCTTTAAATAGAAACTCGCAAGATTGTTCTGCTTTGGGTTTGGGCCTCCAGTGGCAGTCGTGTCGGTCCAGAATGAAACTGGGCTCATTGGGCTTTGACTAGGTTTGAGCCCAAAAGTCAAATTCCTCAATCGGGTCGCGAGAGCTCTTTAACCAGATGAATTTGCACCGTCTCTGTTCTACGGTTGCAACTTACATGGCAGGCTTATTAGTGTCATAGAGACATGAGAATGGGAAACCAAGGGGTGTAGGAATCCCACCCGAATCACAAGAATCAAGTCCATAATCTATTGATTCGGGATTAGGGTGAGTGACGCTTGTACTAAATCCATCTACCATCCTCCTTAAACGAGTCGGGCTCACTAGTTAAAAAAGTCGAGTTGAGTTTGGTAATATTTGGTTCGGGAAGCTCATAAGTCTAAACGAGTTTTTTTTTTTTTTTTTACTTTATACCATTCTTCCTCCTTTTCTTATTTATTTATTTTTGGGCAAATGACTTGAAAATATATGAACTTTTCATTTTTTTTAATTTTGCTATGAACTTTCACTTTTTATTAGAATACTTATGAACTTTCAATTTTTCTTCACTTCTACCATAACGTCAAATTTTTGTTAATATTGTTAATGGAAGTTACAAACGGCTATTAAAAACATTGAATTGATGAAAATTCATGGCAGAATTGAAAAATCGTGTAAAGTTCGTATATTACGTAGCCATCTATCTATAATTTAAAGAGGGATAAATTTATTTATTCACCAATGTTAACAACCTTTGCAATTTTCGTCAACAATGTTAATGGGATACTGATGATATGGTAGAAGTGAAGAAAAATCAAGGGTTCATGACCATTCTAATTAAAAGTGAAAGTTTATGATAGAATTATAAAAATAGGCTAATTTCGTGCATTACACGGTGATTTGCCATTTATGTCTAAGAAAATAAAAAATATCCAATCTACTGTTCAACTTAACACTCTTGGTACGCACCCAAAACCATTCTTTATCCTTATTTCTTGCTCACTTACGAGACCCTAATCATAATTAGTTCTTCTCCTCTTGCTTAGTCATCCCAGCTCTTAGCAATTGACACGCCTGCTCAGCGCTTGCCTAATATCCTTTACCTCGACTTTGCTCGCACAGGCTCATCAGAATTCATTTGTTATAACAGGTCGAGCACAAATTTGAAATATTAGACCCGCCCAAGTTTGAACCGGATCTAAACTCACAAGATGCTAGGTGAGCGAGCTTGAAATTTTTGGATTCGACTCGCTTACACCTTCGCCTCTTTTAAAAAGTTAAATTCATACATGTTAAAAAAGTTTCACTATCCCTCCGTTCCATACACCTCTTTTCATGTACAGCCTGAAAGCTACCTATAGAGCCAAAGCTAAAGCAATCTTTAGAATTTTTTTTTCTTTTAATGAATATGATTGAAGGTTATAATAGTGGCAATACAGTTGACGTCCATTATACCAAGCTCGAGACTTTCATGTTCACCGATCGATCAACCTGCAGTATGCCATGCACTGACATTTGTGTTCACTGGCGAACATATTGAATAAATTGAACAACTAGCACTCAATACTGGTTCCGTTAATGTAGTATCATCAAATACTTAATATACTTCAAGAAATGATATCTTTTGAGACCTAAGTGCAAAAAAGTGCAACTTTACACATATATTATAACGTAAGTATAGGAAAGAATTTAAATATAAAATTTCGGAATTACCAAATAGATTGAATTTTGAACCGATAAACTAGCGATCTTGATTATGTATACCCCGTTGCTTGAGCAGCCTTATAAGAAGCTAAAAATTAAATCTAAGGAATAATAGGACCACTTGGGTAATTGTTGGGATTGAGTGTCTGACTGAAACACATGACAAAATATCTTTTTGAGACAGAACTTCTCCTCATAAATATCTAACTCTGTATAGTCATACAAAAGTTCCCATCCTCTTCTCTCTCTCTCTCTTTCTGTGTGTTTTGTGAGGATAGAAGTTAGAACAATGCCTGCAACATGCCTCCCTCTTCACACCCCGGCACCTTCAACGCTTCCGACAAGGAACTCAACAAACCGGACAAAGTACAATCGTTATTCTGCTCCCAGGAAGCTGCTCATAGGTTGCAAGGCCGCCTCCTCGTCTTCTTCTTCATCGATCACTGACTTCGACCTGTACGAGCTTCTCGGGGTCGACAGCACCTCCACCCAATCCCAGATAAAGCTGGCCTACCGCTCGCTCCAGAAGCGTTGCCACCCCGACATCGCCGGTCCCACGGGCCACGATATGTCCATCATCCTCAATGATGCTTATGCCCTCCTCTCGGACCCGAACTCTCGCTTAGCCTATGACAAGGTCAGCTTGCCCCCGTTGCTGCTAACTTTTAGCTGTAGCTAATACCCTGTCAGAAGCTGAATCCGAGTCTGTGCTTTTCTTGTTTAATGGGAGGCCAAAAATGGTCTGGATTGTCATAGGTTTCACATTGATACCAGTATGCTCCTTCGCCAATTGAATGTTGTGAACTAGTCAGTTTTGAGTCTTGTCAGAGTAGTGTTTGAGTCCGAACGGGTCTTCAGGTGTGGTACTGTTTCTTGGTTTGCTTCGCTTCTTGGAGTCGTCCACGCATGCAAGGAAGTCGGTTTAGGGGATTTTGTCTCGGGCCGCGCTGACCCTGTGATACTTAAGTAAGAGAGCGTGCATGAAGAGTATACGTAGAAAACTAAGATGTGTGATACCTGAGTCTCTGGTAGTCTGGGGTATTTATACGCTCGTGTTTGGTGTCAACATGGGACGATGTCACTTATGGCCGCTTGATGTGTAGATGCTTGATTTGTTAGAAGAAATTGAGTAATTTCGTCTGTATGATAGACGTCAGGACATGAGTGTTCTGACTGGTATGACTAGAGGGAAGGGGAAATCATCTGTCATCAATGTCTCGTTGGTGGATCCTACAAGAATGAATCTGGTATGTAATCTAGTTTCAGATTAGAGTTAGGTCGATCGATGAAGCCGACTAGAATGACCCAATTCAGTTAAGAGTCGCGTCAGATGACCATCTAAATCATAGTGCTTGGCATTGATCAGACCGGGTAAATCCATGCAGGAGCAAGCAAAGATGTCTGAACTCAGAGGCTACACCGGTAGGCCTTTGTACTCGGTGTGGTTCGGCTCGGAGAGCGAGCAGAGGGCAGTTTTCGTGGATGAAGTCAAGTGCGTGGGTTGCTTGAAGTGTGCCCTGTTTGCCGGGAAGACTTTTGCCATCGAATCAGTTTACGGGAGAGCTCGGGTCATCGCACAGTGGGCCGATCCCGAGCACAAGATCCAGGAAGCCATCGACTCATGTCCGGTCGACTGCATTTCGTAAGAAACCTTTCCTTCCAAGAGGCCTCAATCAAGAAGAGATTTTGATGGAGAATGATTGACATGCAAATTGCTGCATTCTCTTATTTACGAAAAAGTCTTACATCAGTGATATACCACGTGATACATGTTACAAGTTAATAGTTATTAGCACATCAGTGAAAAAAAGTTATAAATTTGCTCAACCCTAATCTACAGCTATTAGTTAGATCACTTCTTGTTTTCGTTTCTTCTGTATTGAACTTTATCGAAACAAAATGCAGCATGGTGGAGAGGTCGGACCTGGCTGCACTCGAATTTCTCATGTCCAAGCAACCACGAGGCAATGTTCGAGTAGGCGCCGGCAACGCGGTCGGTTCGCGGGTCTCAAACATATTCGTGGAGGTGAAGAAATTCCAGACCCAAGTTAAGGATGTGGCTGAGAAAACGACCGCACATAGCTCCGAGGTCAGTCTGCTATCCATTTTCATCCGCTGGAAACATCTTTGCTGTCAAATTGCTAATTATAAGTAGTTGACCGTGTTTTCTTCCAAAGATACAAATCACTAATTACACAGTTCCCTTATAAATTTAGAATTTATATGTTATATAGTCGATGTGGGTTGAATACCACTATCACGCTAGCATCTTAAGGGCCACCTGACACTGATAGACTTTGATATGTCGATTAGGTTAAAGAATAAAACTAAATTTATAAGAAAATTAGGAACCACTAACTTGATAGCTAGATTTTTAGTTGGAAATTATCTCAATCTCTCATAATATATGATTGCATTGATTACAATAACATCTGAAATAAACTCGAGATCTTTTGTCACCAATCTTCCAAGAACCCAGTTGAGCACTTTCATGTTTAAGTCAGCAGTTTCAACCCAAAACCTTAAACTGATAGGCTATTCGTACCCACTCTCAGTAATTGACCTCGAACTGGACATTTTTTTTTGGTCTTGGGCTTACCGGACACGAGTTTCACACTCTGGTTTGGCGAGGTGTGGAGCCCACACAACTAGTTTCGATACTATATAGAATATCCACTTAAGCTCATAAGAGGTTAAGGTTATGTCCAATCTAAAAATTTAAACTGATAAGTTGATTGTTCTATTCTCTTATAAACTAATTTCATGTTTGGTAGCCAGGAATTGAACTTCCTGTTACTGGCCGATTTAGTACGTAGGGCCCATTCACTGGATTTAGTTGGCAAAATAGATTAGAATATGCATTACGAATTGGGCACGTATTCAGCCCGACCTAGAATCACCATTCATCGTTAGAAGTAGACGAATATATGTCATGGCCCGATTCAAATGGTCCAAAACTAAACTAAATACCAAAACAAAATCTCAAACATCTACCAACCGATTAACCGCACTCTCACATGTTTACATCTGCTATTTTTCTATTTCTTATGTTGTTGTTATTTTTTTATTTTAAAACTTAATATAAATAAAAGACTATAACTTACTTTTCTTATTAAAATTTAAATAAATAATTATTCAAATTCCTGATCAATTAATAAATTATATTATGCGTAACTTATTATGTATAATAAAAGATAAATTTTTAAGGCTCGAAAGGTGACACATAAGAGAGAATTTGATACCTGCAAGAACCTTCTTTTTAGAGAGAGGGATAATTGAAAAGAAAAGTTCATTCATACACTTCCAAATGAAATAACTGAAAGCATGCAAAACACTACCATTTACATTTAGACATAGACCAATGGAACTCAAAATTTCAATCCCTGCAGTTTCTTTGCACACCATTAAGCAACAATATATGATCCCAAATAAATGTCGAGAAAGAACACCCAAAAAATAGATGATCTCTACTCTCAAGTTCATTTTGGCACATTTTCATTATTTATGTGGGATTTCATTTCTTAACAAATTCAACGTTTCATTTCAAGAGTCTCTAAAATCTAATATCTTGATAAGCAGACAGATCTCCAAAGGGAAGCGAGGATCTCAGCTATTCACGCTATAAGATCACTTTCGAACTGGCTACAGTGGCGAGCACCGGACAGCATGGCCAGGGCGCAAGAGCTCACTCGATCCACCCAAAAGTTCGATGATCCAAACATCAGAAAACTCCGGGATGCTGCAGCTGCTAGGAAAAACGGGATCCGCCAGATCAAGTCTAGTAGATCATTCCGCGACGACTACTGGATACCATCCGATCATGCACTTCCACCGGCCATCAAGGAGACACCGACCCCGAAGGCCGCCTCGAGACATTTAAGCACCCGAACATCGGAAAAGGGAGATGATAATGTGGACGTCATGGAGTATAGCCCGGGAAAGGTCAGTCCGATAAGATTGGCGATCCCATTCTGCACATCAGCAATAGCAGTGGCCGTGGTGAAGTTGTACGGTGGAGGAATGAGGCTAGGCAGGGTCGAGGAGCATGTCGGGGGATCGTTAGCCCTGGAGATCGTGAACAGCTCGTGGTTGCAGGTGACCCTGGCTGGGGTTACATGGTTTCTTATCGGGATGGCAATTGTGGAGCTGATCGGAGCTGTTGGCCGTGACAGCAAATGAAAAGGTTGAGGGAACTTGTATAGCATAGTTGATAATGGCAGCCATATATCACAGACAGACATTCTGTCAGGTCTCTAATACACATTTATAGTATACAATCATTCGAGCCGAGAGCTTATGATATATTTCCATGATATCTGGATGAAAGTTTAAATGTCGATCGAATGAGCTTTGCTTGCAATTCAAACTCTTTCAGGGAAAAGCATGACTGACAAAAGAACATTGGGGCCTGTTGCTTGCACTAAACCTTCCCTTCAACCTCTCAAAAAGCTAAATGCCAACATTTTCTGCCCATGCAAACTGCCGGCAGATGAAAAACTGACCGAATGATCACAAGGCCTGCCAGTGATTTGTATAACTGCTTACAGCACAAAGGCAAATCCGCACAGGGGTGCCATAAAATTTCATGGCAATTTTAAAGTAATCCCAACTCTATTGCTTCCGGCTGCCACGAGTCGAGATGACTGAAGAACCTGTGTGGCACTTGGTCACTGGCAAAAAAGATCTTTCTGCATAAAACTGGCGACTGCTAATAGTCTGAAGTCGCCATGACTGCTCGTGGTGTGCTCGAGAAACGGAGCAGATTTGAGCAAAAGGTCAAGAGTAAATGAACAAACATGAAGACGAAATGTGTCGGGAACAATAGTCCTGTCTGATCTGGTCAGCAACAATCGAGCTGCAACCATCAATCCGATAACATTGTTTTGGCAGATGAGCTCGTGCGCAATTACCAGGAGCCGACAATTTCTCGTAGATGACTTATCAAAGTTATTGATCTCATGAAAGCCTCCAACTCACTAAATGGAATTTCTCTTAGTGAGGTTAAAGTCATATACTTGAATGAGACTCCAGTGTAGCCAAACCAAGAAAAATTCTTATATGAATCGATCTCACCGTGAACTGTTATAAAAAATACAGGATTACAAAGTGCATATACTCTATGTAAGTAGTCTATGATGAACTGATCTCATGTAAGAATCTCTCTTAAACGATGGACCAAACATTTGACAGATTATTCAGGCTACCACCAACAGAGAGATGCAGATTAAGGGGATTCGCAAGGACAGCTGACGAGGCTGCGAATTGGATTGCTAGTCATTTTAGACAGAATGTGTGTATAGATATAGTTGGGACATTCCTCCCCATATCCTCTTTGGAAAATTCGGTACAGTGATTGCTCTGACAATCATGGAGGGAACCCACTTGTTGCACGTAATATCTTTACTGAATAAGAATTGAAGCTTCTTGAGCTAAAAAAGAAGAAGAGTTGAAGCTTTAATTCTAGCCAGAAGGGGAAAAAGCATCAGTTAATTTGATTACACGGCCGGCCTGATTTCTTTCTTTTAAATAATGTCATGTTTACTTAAAAGAGAATATTTTAACATTTCAGAAAGCTTTTTTTTTAAAAAAAAAATATGAATGTACGAACATGTCTATTTATGTAGAAAATGAATATTTTTCTAAAAAATTTCTCTTCTTCACTTCTCATATTTATTTATATATAGATTGCACAAGTTACCTTTTTTTAGTTCTCCACATTTCTATTTGCTTATTATTTCTCTTTTTTTTTTTAATTCTTAGTTAGGATTATAGTTTTCTCATATTTAAATTATTCAAATAATTTAATTTGAATATTTTAATTTATAACTGTCCCTTTATATCATGTTGTAGAAAAGTTTATAATATAGCACATTAGTAAACAAATTTTTGTACATTTCTATTGAAAATTAAATGTTCGAAAGGAGAAAAAATGTGGAAGGGAAGAGTTGAAAAATACTTTTCTTAGAAGCGAAAAATTGAAAGTTACTTTTCTTAACGTAAAAAGGTCCTAAGACCGAAGATTTTACAGGAAGAGTGATATCAACTACTCCGTCCCTTTCCGCTGGCAAATGAGAAAATCCGAATACAATTTGGACAGATCGATTTCCGATGAATTTTACGATACCTCAGTGAATTTTCATACGCAATTGAAAAAGTATCAAGTACTATTTTTTCCTCAATCATTGAGTGCCATATGTTGTTGCTTGTCAATCGGTTTAGAAGTTTGGTGAACTATTGAATGATATTTCCCAACTAAAAATTGGACTAAATCAGAGGATAAATCAAGTTCTCAAGCTAGCAAGGACTATCGACAATTAATGGTACGTGGTATGGATTCGGAAAATTCATTCAAGAGCGGAACTTTGTGAAAGAGCGATATGACGAATTCAGGAGATGAAATAGGATAATTTGACAAAAATTGGATAAAATCAAGCAAATTATGTTTATTATTTTACAGATTTTTCTCGAGTTCAGGGAACGGCCTCTTGCCCCTAAATCCGTCCATGAAACGACACTCATGCGTCAAAGTATTAATGATTTTTACAAAGAGAAAGGGCCCGTTATACTGCAATCTCGTTCGAACTGAAATCAAGAAATTGTTAAATTTTCAGTAAGGAACATGATCATTTTATTCACTAGTATAAAGCCTGCACTTCACAGCGGGATATAGATTATTCAAAATAAAAATATTTATAATTTATTAAAATAAATTGATGGTGAAAAAAAATATACATTAATGTGAAGGGTAGAGATACTTTTAGCATAGCTACACATTAGGTTGTGGATATAAAAATGATGACACCACTTGAAGTGAGGTTAGATTTACTATACATTGAAGGCAAAAAATTATATAAAATAAAAATGATAGGGAAAATAAAGAAAAGGAAAGATAGAAAAAAAAAGAAGAAGAACAATGGAGCGAATTGTATAGAAACAGTTTTAAAAATTAAAGAAGAAAATTTTACAAAAAGTAAAAGCGAATAGGGTTGTGTGAGCCCACTACGGAGAAAAAATTTAAAAACAAAAAAAAAATGACAAGCTGCCACATAGAGGCTAGTAAGGAGTTGTAATCATGTTCAACTATATTAAGAATACAATTATATGAACTTTTTCGCTTATAGAATATTTATCTGGAAAAGAGATGAAAGAAATGGGCAAATGATGCAAAGAACGTAAATGAAGAATGATTAAAATTTGTGAGAAATATCATAAATTAAAAAAAAAAGAGAAAAATGATATTCAATAGGGTTTGAGAGTAGGAAATCCATCGTACTCTCCCTTAGAGGATTGAGAGTAGGAAATTCTCTCCTACTCTTCCGTATAGGATAGTATACAGACTCGTTCTTCCTGTCTCTTTCTTCTATGGAGATTTCTTGTAATCGAAAAAAGAGTTTCATTTGATTAATGTGTTTCCGTTATGACATAAATACTAAAGTGTCGTTCAACAACTGTTTTCAAGGACTAAGTTGACACGATGCAGGTGGGAAACAACGCTTAGTAGGAAAAAAGGGACATTAAGGTACCCGTAAGGGATAAGTTGACTATATGAATTAATTAAGGTGGTTCGATATTATTTTTTTAAGAAAATAAGGTTTCATGTTCAAATATTATAAATTATAAAAATTAATATTGAAAGAATTTTATCCATCAATAATTAACTTGACATAAGCATGAGTTAATTAGAGTTAAACAAAATTTGTTCTGAGTAGCAAGTCGTAAGCACTAAGAAAAGCAAGCGACCAAGTCAAGCAAGAAGAGATGCTGCTGCATGGGCAGTTAAGACTTTTCAATTATGTCCACCCGTAGAGAGCTCCAGGGAAAATTAGAGAAAATGGTTTTCATTTTTATTTTTATTTTTTTGGCTGAATCAAGACAAGATAATTTCCTATACTGGATTTAACAGCAAACTACAAACAAGATAATTGTTATGAAAGTGGGATAAAAAGATTTTAAATTTAAATCTTATTAATAAAAATTTGAATACTTAGTTATTTCATTTTCATCCTATCCTATTTTAGGTCTTTATGTTTCTTTTGTACACATAAAAATAAACTTAGTAAGAATTAATAACTAACCAAATTTCGATATTAAAGAGATCTAGATCAAGTATTATTAGATGAACGTTACAATTATTATAAAAATTTTAATTATGATAAATATTTTTTTTTACTGGTTGAGTTGTGTATTGCACTTGACATGTGCATCGAAATAGTTTACAAAATTTATTAAGTACATACAAAATTGATTATAATTTAGTAAATTCATGAGTTACTAATCACACTGTAATATTTTAATTAATGTAAAATGTAATAAATAATATAATATTTCATTACTTCATATCTTCTACACCAACATAATTATTAAAAAAACAATGTCAAATATTTTTTTTGGTGTAGAGAGGGGACACGTAGTCCTAAAAAGGGTAGAAGAAAGAAGAAATAAAAGAGGGACGAGAAGTTTCAAAGGTGGGATTGAACTCAAGACCTTTAGATCACAAAGTGATAATAGTATCAACTATACAAAACTTTCTTTATCAATGTCAAGCAATTTAAAGCACATTGAACATGTAATTTAAGGATCATCTGAGTTCGGTATTGTTTTATTTATTCTTAGAATTGCTATTCAGCATCTTCAGAGCTTATTCCAATTATCCCATCACGCATCAAATAGTTTGACATGTCTTCTCTTTAAATAAAATCACATACTCGAATATCGTGAATAGAGAAAATTCATTACTGAGAGAACTTTTTTTGATGAAGCTCAGGCCTATAGCCCATAATACATTAACAAAAAATTATAATGTACAAAGATGAAGCAAGGTGGCTGCCCTGTAGAATCTCCAAACAATAATAGCTCGAGCCCCATTGGATAGGAGTTAAGCCTATGGATGCCTAAGGGAAGGAATAAGCACGATCCGCTAGCCAGTTTGCACATGAATTTCCTTCCTTATAGATGTGCCGGAAGAATTTTACCTCTTAGTAAATCGGATCAGTTTAACTCTAAAATATTTAAGTCCAGTTGGGAATTGTATATGAAGGTGGTGCGCCCAAAAAAGAAAAAAAATGATCAAGAGGTAATTTGTAAAATAATCACGTAGAGAACACGGGCAAGACCAAGGAACATACAAAGATATCAATTCCATGTTATTCAATTGTGGTGTCTCCTAACATTTCTAGAATCCAATCAATCTTCCTTCACTCTACATACACATATATATATATATGTATGTATGCATCTACTTCATCCAATCGCTTAATTTTTTCGTATAAGGTGGAAATACCATTCGCTTAAAAAAAATAGAAAGAAAATATTACGGTAAATACACGATGAATCGTCACCGGCAAACGTTGTAATTTAAATTGAGGATAAGGGTGCTAATAACATTTCTTGAAGTGCTTCTCGAGTTCAGCCTCGTCGCGCCTGACAAGGTTCACCTTGAGCCCGTGCTTCATGTACATGGTCAGCGCTAGCTTCGGCACCACGGGATGGCCCTCCACCACCTTCACCTTGTAGCGGTACAGGATCGAGGCCGCGGCGAACTTCATCTGGTAGTAGGCGAAGTCCTTCCCCAGGCACAGCCTCGGGCCGCCGTTGAACGCGGTGAACTTGTAAGCCGACTCGCTCATGAACCGGCCATCTCTGAGCCACCTCTCCGGCCTGTAGTCCTTGCAGTCCTTCCCCCATATGGCCTCCATCCTGCCCATCGCGTAGATCACGTAGAGCACCTTGGTGCCTTTCTTCAGCACGGTCCCATCGGGGAATACATCGTCTTTGAGTACCTGATCGAATGTCGGAAAGTTACTTAACGCTTCAAGCGACATGAGATAAATACAACGGAATCTTCGAGATCGATCAAACCATTAAAGAACTTAAGGCGTTGGTGACACTGATGGATATTATTTGAATTGGCGACGCGTTTGTAATTCCGGTCAAATCGTTGAGACCCAGAGGAGTTAGGTAAACAAGGAACGGCCTTAGAGAACAACTGAATACGTGGCGCTTCTCAAATGTTGTTGTTGTTGTGTTCATCATTTTTATCAATTAAAATCAGCTCAAACATTGACCGATTAAATATTGGTTACGTGTCTTTTTTTTTGGTGTTGTGACGGAGCAAAATTGAATTAAATTTCCTTTTAAGTGAAAGTCCATAGACCATTCCAGGTGGTGTTTGCTTGCATGCGAAATTCGGATTTTTTTTCTACAGAAGTAAGAATTTGCAACAACTGAGTAAGGTGATGTTTGTTTCCATGCGAAGTTCGGATGTTTCATGTAAAAATCCATCTTTAGATTATAGGTTATAATATTTATTTATACAATTTATTGTAATATGGAATTACGTAAATTTAAATTTTGTTATATGATTGTTTAAGTTTATATTTGATATACGATTTATAAATTACAATCATCATAATTAAAAAACTTTGAAACTAATTTTATAGTTTACCAAACAACCACATAAAATTACCAAATGCAACAATATCACTCAAATTTTGACTTATAACTCAAAAAAGAAAAACAAAAAATTTTACTATAATTGAAATTTTCATTATAATCTTACCATTCTCCCAATTTGATAATGGTTAGATTGCAAGCAATCAATGGAAACCATATGAGATTTAGACATTTCAGCCGCAACGGTTAGGAGGAATCGAAGAAAAGAGTTAGCTAATTAATTACCTCTTTATGATCAATTGGCACTGACGGGTACAGTCTCAGGGATTCCGAGATCGCGGCTTGTAAGTAGTCCATCTTCCGGATCTCTTCCGGTCGGAAGATCAGCTCATCTCCAGCAAACTTCCCTCCGGCGAAGTCTCCTCTCGCCTCCACGATCCCACAGATCTCAGCAAGAATCTTCTGCTCCACCTCCGGATGCTTGTCGAGAAGCCAAAAGAACCAGCTCAGGGCGACCGAGGAAGTGTCCCTCCCGGCGAGTATGAAGTTGATGCAGATATCCTTCAAGAACTTGTCCGAGAATGGCTCCCCTTGCTCGTCCTTCAGCCCCATGAATACCGTCAGTATGTCTGATCTCGGGTTCTTGCCATAGTCTGCTGCCGAGAGCTCCTCCTTCCGGGTCCTGATCACTCCCTCGGCGAACTCGTCGACTCCCTTTATTGACTGCTTCAGGATCCTCTCGGTGCCCACGTCGAGCCACCTCATGGCCTTCCATATGCACGTGGGAGTCACGAACCGCATGACGGTGGCCTCAGTCGCATCCTCAAACGCCCGTGCAAAGGGTATTTCGGGGAGGCCCGGCTGCAGGCATCCCGGGTCGACCCCGAATGCAATCATGCAGACATTGTCGAAGGTCAGACGTAGAAGGACGTCCTGCAGGTCCACCAGAGCGGAATTCCGCAGGGCATCCTCCAGGACAGGCAGGAGGCGGGAGTGGACGAGATGAAAGAGGGACTCGGTGGTCAGCTGGCGGAACCTGGCAGAGTGGAACTCGATGCTTGCCGTTTTCCTCTGCCTCTGCCAGATCTCATCATCGGCGTTGAATATGCCGTCGCCAAGGAGGTCCCGGACTGTGTCACGGAAGTACTGGCCCTTCGGGAAGTTTGGGAACCTCGTCTTCAAGAGGTGCTCAAGGTTCCGGGGGTCCGCGGTTACCACACAGTTCAGGCTGCTGAACCACGGGCCACGGAACAAGAATGTGCCGTTCCGGCGGCACACGACCTCAGAGATGTACTCATACATGTCACTCCGCAGACCCGCCACCATCGACGGCAGCATCCCAAGCACCGGCCACACTGGCAGGCCATGCCTGCTCCGCTGCCTCAGGGAGTGTATGGCAACGAACACGAACACGGCAAGGAGGAGTTCGAGGACATGGACGTGCTGCAACAGGTGGAGTCGCCCGAGGACTAGAGCGCTGGCAGAATCGAGGAAGGCTGAGGCCGAGGACGAGGAGAGGGAGGTGTGGTTAGGGTTAGGGTTCATGGCCATGTTGAATGGTGAGGAAATGGGGAGTGCAAGTGCATGGGAAGATAAGTGTGGGTAGGGTTAGTTATAAGGGAGAATATATGCATGAGCTTTCTTGGCGTGCATGAGTTTCATGCTCGCCTTGTTGTGTTGTCCCTTCCGCCCCAGCGGTTTTGATTTGGTGAGCTGAAAGCTTGCTTGAAAGCTAAATCGGGCTGGCTTGTCTAGTGATGATATCCTTGGCATTTTCCTTTTCAATGGGAAAACAATAATAAGAAAATTCAATGGACTCCGACAGATGTAGATTCGAGTCCGGTTGATGCAGTATATGAACACAAAATTCATGAAATAAGATATTATTGAACATTTATTACTCTGTGACCTATGGATCTTGCGTTCGATCTCATCAATAGAACTTCTCATGTCCTTTATCCCATTTTCTTTCTACTCTTTCTAAACTTATGTGTCTCATTTACATAGTGAAAAAATACAGGGTGGATCTAAAAAGTCGTTTCCACGAGGAATTTAAAGAAATTCAAAGGAAGAATTAAGAGATGATTGTCTCGCGCCCTCTTTAAAACCATCCCGAGGCAAATGCAATTTGCGTCTTCTTACAAAAGGAGGTAAGTGGGTCTAATATCTTATAGAAAAATTGGTTTGATGATAATCGAAATCAGAACTTACTAGTTATACCTCATGTCGACTGAAAACTCGATTTTCACCCTTAATGCGTTTATTTTTTGATGTGTAATTTTTTTTCCAAATATAATCACTAGGGGTTGGAATTGGACAATGTTGGTTTTGGTGGGAGGGAGGGGGGAATGTATGTTAACTTAGGAATAACCTTGTATGTTGACATATGTGACACGGGAATGTTGCTCGAGGAAAACGGGGTTTAACCTTAATTAATTCCTGGGACGGGGTTTTGACTACGATGAAATAGGATAGGGGGAGTTGTGACTAAGGAAGGAAAACGGGGTTTTTGTGATTGCTTTCGTTTGGGGAGGATGAGGGTTGGTTACGACGGTTGAACTAAGTTGCTACTAATTCTCCGAGGTTTCGTCTCCTCGGAGGTTTTAATTCACAATTTTATATTAAGAAAACAATTTGTCTGGTGGAGTCGAATCGTTAGTTTTGTTAGGCGCACAGAAAAGATTGCGCTGTGCCTGGAAAGTCTTGTCTTGTTTTGTAATGACAGCGAGCTAAGCTAACAAAAACTCGATAAATAAACATATTACGGTTTTGAATACCGGAGAAGCAGATCCTTTAGAGTTTGTTTGGATTGAAGGGTGAGAAGAAGGTTATGAGGATTATAAATCTGAGAAAAATAGAAGGATTCGGAGAGATAAATTATTTTTTTAAATTTATTATTTAAATATTATTATTAGAGTAAAATTACGAAGAGATATCAAGTTAATTTGACCCCTTTTTATTTTCAATGTAAGCAAGCATTCCTCGCTTGAGGCATTTTTGTCTTACATGTCACAACATCTCCTTATCTCTCACTATTTTCCAAAATGGAGGGATGGAAAATTCAGATCTTAAAAAACTGGTACTGTACTTGTCGTAAAATTAAAATTAAAATATTTTAAGTTCAATTTTTGTTAATAAAAATTCGAGTGCCTCGTTAATCTGATCAGGCTATGCCTCCTTCCAAATCCGATCAGGCAATCCCTCCTTCCCACTTTCATCCTGCGACTGGGTCCTATTTTGCAGTTTGGTGCGTTTCTTGCGTCTAGTGATTTTGTTTAGCTAGGAACAGGCAATTTTTAAGTGCAAGGACGGGATTTACCAGCCAAAGCTGATGAATTACTGAATTAAAACAGGAGGAAAACAGGAGGATTGGGATGCAAATTCTAAAAATTTATTATTTTTTCTAAGTTAATCTTCTAAATTTTAAAGTGAACTTTTTAATTCTAAATTTCTTCTCCGCTGCACAAGTTTAGTTCATTCCATCACCTGCCATCAGTATATTGCTAATATGTTACTAACGGCATGAAACTATCCGTTTTGCTGTTAATTTGGCTGATGTGGCTGTAATATGTCAAGTTCTCATTACCTGGTTCAATTAGCAGTGAACAATAAAATGAAACTCTGATTTTTTGGGTTAGGACTTCAATATTTATTTTATTTTAAAGTCAATTAGATCGATTTCGATCTAGTGGAGTTATCGGTCTGGACACGAATTTGTTGTGTTAAATTTTTTAAACTTCCAAAGTCACCAAAGTTTAAATAGGGTCCTGTAAAATGTCCTTTTACATGATTCGATGTCTTGTCATATGTTTAATATGAAAAATGCCAACTCATGTGTCAGGTCAGACGGATTAACGGTAAAATAAGAGGAATTAATGGCGTTAATGACACATTAACATCAACCTAGTGATAAATTACGAAACATACTTTACATGTGCAAAAGAGCCAATATTTAGAACTGAAAAGATCATTTTTAAATTATAAAATTAAATTAGGAGAAATGGCAAATTTTTAGGTGGGATATCCGAGCCGTCCATAGAAACACGGCACGAAATGATTATTGGGCCACCCGAACCCGATATGGAGATGAGGGCCGCCACTTTTAGGGCTTAGGCTTTCCTCTTTTAAATAAATGAGCCATATCGACGGGCTTTGTGGATAGCTTGTGTGGAAAAATATTTAACCGGCCGTGGGGCCATTGGCCCGGCCCGGCATGGCACGATATTTCTAATTTATCGGAACTAGCCTGGCTTGATGAATTCATCCCGGGCACGGTCCTACCATGACAGAACAGAGCTGCAATGTATCGGGTCAGGTCCAAAAATTGATAGCTCTAAGCAGAGTACGCCCGTGGACATCATACATGAGAAAGATCAACAAATTAAATGGTTATCCGAGGACATCATATTATTGCTCAAATTATTTAGCGATGGAAGAAATGTAAATTCTTGCGCAGAAAGATATATTTTGACGCGTGCAGTTTTGATACATGCAAAGATTTATATTATTTAGTCATGAATTCTTTTTAAATCTATTATTTTTTGTAATTTTTTTGACATCTATTATTACTTTAAGCGAACTTTTTTTTAATTTCACTTTCAGTTTTTCATTTTTATCCACTGTGTATGGTAACTGAATTTTTAATAATTTTTAAATTTATAATAGAAGAGGCATTAGATGGTAATTCTGACAAGTATAACGAATACTCACCTATTATTGAAGAGCAGTGAGATGCAGTAATTCTCCTTTGAAATTGGCTCTCAACTTCTTCAACAAACATCCTATTATCTAAGCTTTTTTTTTGGGTGAAAGAGGGGGTCGAAGGTCAGTTGCATTAAAATTAAACAATACAAAAGTAAGGCATGGTGGCTCCAACAATATCACGATTCAACAGATAATGGAGTTGTAAAAGATAGGAACTTAATCTATGTACCCAGGTGGTAGCGAAATAGCGTGGTTTGACAACCAATCAGTGCAGCTATTGCCCTCCCTATAAGTATGTTGGATTACAAACGATCAGTTACAACCAAGAATAGCAAGTATTTCACTGATGATGGATGCAATCCAGCTTGCAGCATCTCGATGGCAGCTTAACATGCTAATGATAATCTCATAATCAACCTCAAGTATAATATTGCGAAAGCCCATATCCCAAGCCAACTCAAGGCCCTAATTTATAATCAACCTATTATCAAATAATCAACCTCATAATTCAAATATTTTTTTCCCAAAAAAATCATGAATTATTCAAGAATGCCCTAATTTATTACGCCGTTAATTTATCTGTTAGTAGTTGATGTGTGTCGTTAATTTTACTGATTGTGCAAATGGAGTTTGACATGGTATCATATATGGAATACATCTAGTCATAAAAAATTATAAACTATTATCGAATTCTCTATTTTATAATGAGGATGGACGTGCAAAAAGATGTGTAAATATATGTTCTCTATTTTTATGATTAGATGGATGCCAAGTATGATATCACATCAGACGCCGTTGGCATAATCAGTAAAATTAACGGTATAAATAAGTAATTAATAGTTAAAATAAATGACGTGGTAGATTAAGGAAAGCATAGCATAATTCATGATTTTCTGGAAAAAAAATAGTTCACAGTAGATTGAAGAATTCTTGGATAGTTCGTGCTTTTCTGGACCCATAACCCTTATTTTATTAAATAAGTATGTCAACGAGCAGGTTAAGGATGTGTTACTGACATGTTATATTATAATAACCGCGTATCATCATTACCTAACGGGTTGCATAAGCTAAAGCTTTTGATAAATACGATTTCTTATCTTATAACATGAAATTATTCACATCTATATATAAAGATTATTTCCCAAAGACGACCATCATAAAAGATTTAAACTTAAAGTATACATTATACTTTAAATTTAGGTCAACCTATTATTTGCTAACCTAGTTACATATCAATCTATATCGATTTTTTTCATATGCATGTAATTTGGTATTTAAACGTTGAATTAATATT
The DNA here is from genome assembly GCA_037672795.1 of Lagerstroemia speciosa. Classification (NCBI taxonomy): domain Eukaryota; kingdom Viridiplantae; phylum Streptophyta; class Magnoliopsida; order Myrtales; family Lythraceae; genus Lagerstroemia; species Lagerstroemia speciosa. The sequence goes on along the minus strand of CM075290.1, from coordinate 8,655,530 downwards.
ACAATTAATTCAAATTCAAGTTAGATCAATCCACGGATGGATAATTTTTTCTAATCATATCTTTTTTATTTGCGAGACTTGAACATGTAATGTACTAGGAAAATAAGCATCAAACCATCATAAACAAGCTATATTGGCGATACACATCATTTTGAGTTACCCATGTATACCGTTGTATTAGAAAAACCTTAGATGGTCTTATCTTACAATGACGTGATGAGTAATAACTAATTAAATTGTATTAATTAGTAATAATTATGATAACTGTTCTGGTAATTCGTATTAATTTGTTAGTTTGTCACGTTTTGGATGGCGTTGAGGTGGGATCGTTTAAAAATTTCTCACCGTATTATTGCTTCTTTCTGAGACAACATTCATGAAATTAGCCACGTTTAGTTCAAATATTATTAGATTACGCTGTTAGACGATGAAAAAAAGTGAAAATTTTAATGATAGTTTCAATTACAGTAAATTTTTTAGTTAAATGTCGAATATGTGATGTTGTTATATTTAGTAAGTTTATTAAATTATTTGAAAAGATGTAAGATTATTGACATGTTTTATAAGTATAGAAAAATAATTGCGGAGTTGGCTGCAATTCAAAATTCCACGTAATTGCAATATTTTACTAACAACACCACAAATTTTTAAATTTATGCGATATAGTATTATAATTAATTTTTTAATTAAAATTTCAAAATTCATATTTTTATATTTACATCGGAACGAAACAAACGTCCGTTAGTCGTTCGTCATTGCATACGATGAGATTGAATGTGAGAACTGACCGGATCATGCTCGAGACCCTACTCCTCAGGGTCGTCCCATTTCTCCATTACGTCACAACGAAAAGCAATCACTTCGTTCAGATTTTTTCTGTCCAATGGCTTGTATCTAGATATCCTATTTTAGTTCGAATTTATCCTGTTCACTAAGTTATAAGACTGTTCACATATAAATTTTTTTATTCAAAAAAATTAATTTTAGAATTTTTATTTAAATAAATCAGATGTTGAATTTTTTAAACCGACTCTGTGGTCTTGTTCACACTTCACAGGGATTCGTTTCCGCGTTTCTCAATTTTAAATATGTTCTATTTTCCATTTTTACATAACCCTAATTGAACAATATTTTTGTAATTTATTACAAATCACATCGTTGCCTGAAAGAAGATAATAAGGAGAGCGTAGAAAATGTTACAACATGAGAAAAATTATCGGTAAGGATTCAACTCGAAACTTTTTTCATTTCAAATTAAGGCGGTAATACTATACTAAGCTGATTTTTTCTAATTAAATAATAGCATCACGAAAAATTTTATTAAACGTTAGTGGTACCGTACCTTAGTTGTGTGATATCGTGTTAAGGTATCATGACTGAATTACTATTAATGTAAGATATTGTTAAGATACTATGGATGGCTTCTGCTCGTCACACATACATACATATATATATATATGTTTTTCAATATTTCTCTTCATTTTCCAAGGACGTATTAGCAACTGCTCCATTCATTAAATTGCGCTGCCGTACGAAGTAATAATATCTTTTTGTTTTAATTAATTTGCTAATGTCACCCAATTTGACCATGCCAACTATCCTTTTCCATTTTGCCATTTCTTTTTTGGGTGTCCATCATCTCATTCAAATTCGAATTTGATGGTTTCTGTAGATAGTTAATAGGTGTATTAATAAATCATATCAAATTAGAAGATATCATATTGACTATGATTTATGATATAAGATTGTCGAGGACTACATGAGATATTTAGTTAACATTTTTTCACTATATTTTAGAACCATAATAATTGCAATATTATTTCTTGGTAAAACTCGATCAATCACGAATTTTTTCTGTCAATAGAATCATTGACATAAATTCTTTAGGACAACATACTGAGCTACGTTTATGTTGTTACGTTAAAAAAAACGTTTAATATAATGATATCATCCCAATTTAGATAAAGAGATTTTAAATTTAATTTTTTATAAATTATTATAATCTTGCACTCTACTCTACTCATCTCTTCTCTCTGGCTATGTGACAAGAGCGGATAATTGTTGAATGGGAGACTTTATTGACGTACCCGAGAGCCCACACAATTGCATTAAGTAAACCCTACACCTAGCTAGCTAGGTGTTATGGGTGGCGGCGTGTTGGTTTAGACATAAGATACATTTAGTTAAATAACAGACGAATTCTTTTTTTTTTTTTTAATTTGTACCGCACAGTATCCTTAGATCAGTCGAAGCGCATATCGAGATTAATCATAGACGAATTTAAAAGAATCGGTACAGAGTCGAATCTCAATAAAAATTCAAATAAATAATTTTCTAGAATGAAATAAAAAAATAGAATCAAAATATTAGATAATATAGTTAAAATTTATATATGATTTTAAAGATCATTTTCTCAAGTTCAATGGAATTATTCGTGCAGCCTCCCTCTCCGGGCCCTCTTTAATCTATCCCTGAATCAAATGTAACCTCCCCTTATCAGTTCCGACAATCCTCTCGTCATTGTATATAATGGTAGCGACAAGACAGCGTTATCACCATAGATGTAGCATGCTTGAATTTGGTATACATGTCTATTGAATCTATCTATCAAATTTTCTAGGTGTAAGATATATACTAATATTCATCTTGCTAGACTCCAAGTTTGAGGTATGTATTTAGGTTTTTTGGTGGATATGAAACTAATTTTAATAAGTATAGTAGAACTTTAATAAAGGATCAGAATAGGTTGCCATATTGTTTTATTTTGACCTGATTCGAGTTTGAAACTAGTAATGAGTAAGTCCAAGCACAAAAGAAAAATAACTAGCATGAGGTAAGTTGCTATGTCCGACTCGAGGTCCGTCGCCTACGACAGATGTTCAGTATTAAAACTCACATCTGATAATTGATAAAATAAATACAATATAAAAAGTGTGTGTTTCTTGAGCTGGACAAATGATAAGAGAGTTTCAAGGGAGAAAGTCTTGTATTAACTTTGGTAATACATGACAGTACCAACGTGATACTATTAATTAATTAAATTTAGTTATTTTTTATGATTATTTTTATTTAGGGTTTTAAAAAATCTTTAAAATAGTTATCACGTAAATACGGTCACATCATGAAGTTATTGGATGGATAGCTTGGTTTGTTTTGAGGACATTGCATTGAGGATTTCTAAGAGCATTATTGTGATCTCAAAGATCTTTCACGATGTTATCGGAACAATGACAGGGACGAATTTAAGGGGTGCAGGACTGTGGTTCTCTAAATATAGAAAAATTTCTAAAATATTATTGATATTTTAGTGATTTTATTTATATTTTAGATAAGTTATTGTGTTTTGCCCCCTTAAATTTGTTCTTTTACCTTCACTGCGAGACTATCTTGAGTTTTGCCCCCTTAACCAATATTTCTGAATCCATCCCTTGATAGAGGTACCCGCTAGTAGAGAAAGTCTTGTATGTAATAATGTCATCACATGATAACAGTTACATTATAATACCAACAAATAAAATTTATTCATTTTTAGGATAATCTTTTTTTTTAGAGTATTGTAAGAAAAATTTTAAAATTCTATGAACTTTATTGACTGATATTATCGCGTAAATATTGTTATATGGTGGCATTGCATAAGACTTGCTCCCGCTTGGTGATGCTAATCCCTATTCCGTGTTGACTTTGTTTTAACATTTATAAAATGGACAAACATGACGACTTCATCTTTATTTATGTCAGGGAAGAATTAAAAATGTGGTGTGATCTTGGACTGGATCTTTGCTCTTTGTCTCGATTTTATATTTATTCATTTAACGTAATCAGATGTCCTCCGGTCATGTTCTCATCTTGTCAATCGCCAGGAGACATTAGAAAACAAAAAAAAAAAACAATTCATTAATACTATTTCATCCGTTCCATTAACCAAAACAATCAACCACTCTGACGTGGAATCGAACACTGTCACTAAAATTACAATGCTAAAACAGGAGTTTCCGAGTTGACCACGGAACCGATAGAATATCGATTTGTTTAGGAACGGAAATGGCTTTAAACGTCCTTCAATTTCATTTTTATGATGAGGAAGAACAAGATACAGTGATGTGGTCGCATGGGACATCAGGTCAGTCAGTTGTCGTTGGGTATTTGTACCTCCAAGATCAGATAAGCACCTTCAATTCTCAACACCGCACGACCTTTCTCTTGAGGTTTTAAAATTTATGAAAGATATATTAATATGAGTTGGTTCAAGTGGTAAGCCACTTATCCATCTTAAAGTAAAGATTTCGGTTTCGGCTTCTGTTAATAGAGAAAACTCATATCGGAAGAGTTTTATCCCTTAATGGACTGATCTAACTCGAACCCGATTAGTCAATAGTTCAAAAGAATTTTAGATACCAGTGTTGTATAACAACAAAAAAATTATGAAAGGTATAAAATTCATTTGTGAATGTACGCGGTTATGCATTGACTTAGAAACAGGGAGGATCCATGTCCTCATTATTTTCGGTATTTTTTAACCTGATATGCACAAACCTAATTGTTCATACCCTACGCTTTTCGAGATGATCGAGTCCATATATCCTATATTTTTCATAATATCCAAATCTTAACTTCTATAAGACCGATTCCTAAATTTTAGATTTGAGCCCTAACCTATTGAATTAATGATCCATATCCTACTTGGAAGTTGTGTTATAACACAGATTTCGTATAACCCATTATTCATTATTTTTTTATTATTGCCTCCATTAATTAAAAAAAATATTTTAACATATTTAAATACTTTGAGTAATCAACTTAGAGGAATTTTCATAGTTTTTATTAATTCACCATACTTATTTTGTCATAGTTTAGTATTCACGGTTAGTGTATTTTCAGTATGTTCACTATTATTATTTTTATATTATTATGATATTTTTGGCATGACAAATATATCAAATATGTATAATTATAATGTCAAACGAAAGTTTTTCGATTTAAAAATACAACGATTCAAATAATTCGAGAATTGGAGTTCAAACGAAAAAATTATAGATGATTGGAGTTAACTACACTATTCAGTTTTCTATATAGACGGTCTCGGGTGCCCTAGGTAACGGAATCGGTTTCTAGGTTTCTTATGCAAAACCTATCTAAATTTTATTTGGATTTACTTGAAACCTACCCTATCGGTCTATTGCTAACCAAGGATGAATTTACGAAAGAGGTCATGGGGCAATGGAGCCCTAAAATTCATAAAACTAGTGAATTGCCATATATGTTTCATTAAATCCTCTTTATTTTTTTGGAATTATCTTATTTTATATCCTTAAATTTGTCATATTCCTTTTCATATAGTATTTTGCCCTTGTCAGGCAAATTTTCTGGAGCGGTCACTTTCACTGACCACCTCTCCCTAGGAGAATTCTTTTTTTTTTGGTCGCCAGCCACGGTATCCAAGCAGGCCCCACCAGCGGTGAGATGACATCTTTCAGCCAACCATACTTGACTAATCCGTTGGTCGCCCCGGGTCGCACGCCTGGCATGGCGGGTGAGGCTCCCAAGAGGGGTGTCTGCGTACGTGAGGTCTCGAACCCGAGACCTCCTTAAGCGGCACCGAGCTGCTTACCACTCGGCCCAACCCCTCTTGGTTCCCTAGGAGAATTCGGTAGAGGATAAATGCAGTTAGGTATATGTATCTTGTATAACCTATGCCTACGATCCAACGAGGAGTTTATTCTCCTTATGTACTTCTGGGATGAGTAAAATGGTTTATTTTCTTCTTCTATTTTATTTTTCAGTCCCATCTTCTATTCCATTTGTGATCAGATATTAGTCCCTCTCGATAAATTATATAGTTTTACAGAGTGTCACCGAAAATTCCGTTGCAAAGTGCATAGTTTTGCCCTAGTATATATTTATAAGAAAATGCTGTATGCTCCCGAAACTCAACCTCAATGAATATAAAGATAGCTAAAGGGAACATGTTAAATTACCTTAAAAAAGGCTAACTCCTCTTAAAAATAGGATTGATAATTCCTCTAATAATCATGGTGTAATAAATTGCCTTAATATTATTAAAAATAATAAATTCCCAGAACGAGAAAATATGGCAAAGCTGTGTCTTTTTTTAAGTGCGAGTCACCGTTCATCCTACAATAAAAAAGTTCAAATTTCTAAAAGAAAGCTACCCAGAAATGTGGTGTTGACAGACGGAGTCAGCCAATAATTAAGGAATTATTAATTATGGGATGACTGTTCGCGTGGTGTGTGGTAAAGGTGCACGAGGGTCACGTTTCATTTGGAAAGTAATGGGAACAAGTTCATGGGAATCACGATGTCTCCTTTGAAATTATACTATGTTCCCAGGGACTGGGCGATAGTCTTTCACAGGGACCCCTAGCAGAAGGCAAAAGTCTATCATATAACATTATCACCAGGCAATGTATTAATAAAATTAAATTATTTTTAGAGTTATCTTTTAACTTAAGAACTTATTAAAAAATCTTAAAAATAACTTAATTTAATTGTTTGAGACATCGTGATATACTGTCATGTGATAATATCTTTACGCACAAAACTCTCTCTAACATAAGGAGAAACTTTGTGTGCAATGGATATACTGCTTCTATAGTGTCATAATCTAGTAAGATTCAGTGTCAAAGTGGATTGGTTGAGGTAGTATGGTAGAATATCTCGGGTTGAAATCTTATAAATGGAAAAAATTCATATTGTGAGAGTTTTATCCCTTAGTGGGACCTCACGGCTCGAACTAGATTAGTCAATACTCGTCGGACTTCTAGAGCGATTCATACTAAAAAAAATAAGATTCAATTATTTTTAGGATTGTATTTTCTATTTTGGGTTTTCTTTAAAAAATTGTAGAATGACTGAATTTCTTTAACTCGTAATACCATGTAAATAGTATCACGTGATATATCTATAAAACACAAGAATCACTTTCAGCAGAAGAGGGTTCAAAGCGTGAAGGCAATATTAAAGATTGCAGAGAAATTTTTTTTATAAAAAAAAGAGTAAAATATATTATTCGAATTTTATTTTATTTTGTTTAACGTGGCTGATTCAATTTATTTGGGTGCTAGAAAATTAATAGCATGTTCCTCCTTTTACGAGTGTGGATAGGTACCGAATATATTCAATTCCACCGAAAAATTCTTTGGTAAGCCCAGTTCAAGGATGACGTGGTAACTTAGCCAATAAATATTCGATACATAAGTAAATATGATTAAAAATGAATATTTTAAATAAATAGAAAAAAGTGACGTGACAGTTAATGATAACATATTAAATATTTGTTAATAGAGTTAACGGATGATGGGATAAGTTAAGCGGTGCAAGACTCTCTCAATTCCAGGGGAAACCTATTAGATACTAAATTAAAGGATTGGTCAAGGGCAATCCCGGTGAAAGGGCTCATACCAAAACCATGTATATGAAGAAAAAAAAATTAATTTATGCAATTTAATTTACCATCTGTAATTTCCTAATTCAAATTATAAATCTCGTTCATTTATACTATTAAATTTCTAACTCAATAAACTTTTATTTAAAATAGCAATCATGTGAATTCGACAAATTTATAATAACTGAAATATCGTAAGAACTGCAAAATAAGTAAACAATAAAACATACTAAAAAGTCTATGTTAATTATAATCCACTAAACTCTGATAAAAATATAATAAGTCAACAACAATTATGAAAATCCCCCACTGGCCACCCACACATGCGGGAGCATGGGCTGACCGGCGCGTGGGATTGTGGGGTTTTCACGGGTCCGGGGTGATCGCAACACCTCGTTATAAAAAAAAATGAAAATCCACCTTAAACTCGACTAATTAGCTACCATTAATCCTATGAGTAATGTCGAAATAACCACATTTATAGATATACTTAAATAATGAGAACTTCTGATATAATACAGTATCAGATATGGACGTGAGTCACTCAAACTTGGACCGGATATGGTATTATCGACCCAACTCCAACCCAATTGACTCTGTCTAACTAACAAGAGAAATTAGACATAGACCCCCGAGAAATCCGACTAATGATAGGTCAGTAGCCGACTTACCAGTCTAATCCCATCACATTAGTCAACGCTCTCATACCCTACCATATATCACATTAGGTTAGACTTCGAGCTGCCAGAGTCGAGCATATCTCTGATCAAATCCACCGCTTATAAGACAAGTAGGTATTCGTCACATCAGCTTGCATCGGTAAGGAGTCCATAAGTACCCACGGACCACCACCATGCCCGATATGGCCATTTGACCCGCTTCTTGTTTCTCTCCACATATTCCCTTTACTAACTTAAATTAACATTACAGAGTAGATCAGAAAATAGTTCCTGGACCAAACTTACTTGCAAGTTACACAGACTCTCCGAATCCAAACTTAAAGAGCTAGTCGTAGCCGGAACCCAATTCAGACTCGAAGACCCGATGGGTCATATCCAAGACAACATTAGCACCATTTTTTTTAGTAATTTGGATGAAATCTTGAAAGTGGATAGCAAAGAAGAAAAAAAGAGAATAATACATCCGAAGTTAAAAGGAAGCAACTGCGAGCTTGCCTACTTCTCACCTTTATTAAAATTTCATATTCAAGTATTTTAAATAAAGTTTACAATTGAAAAGTATTAATTTTTTTTAAAAATAGATTGATTCAAGTATAGTTAATTGAGACCTACTATGCCCTTGTATGCAAAATAATGTAACAAAAAATGCATAATTTTTAAAATTTACATTGAAAGAGCTTCACCTTCTAGTGAGTGCGAAAACTGAATTAGTCAGAAACCGTTAGATTTTTTAATACCAATAATTTAGACAAAAAAATGCATAATTTTTTTCTAGAAAGCATATGGTTCTAATTGAGGGTGAAAGTGATTTGATCGGTGGTTTTTTTTTTTTTGCAAATTATATATCAGGATTTGATTGTATTTTCAAGATTAAAAGTCGTATTGAGAGTCATTTAGAGTAATCGAAAATCAACCGCCAATGGTACTATTTTTTGAGTCCCAACTTACGATATAATAACAAAATTAAATAGAAAATAAAATAAAATTCATTATAATGAAGAATAATCATTAATTATTAATATTTTGCTGCACTGATAAGCTAATCAATATAAATATATTCCAAAATTTAAGTAAAAAAAATCAAAAATACCTTTTCTGTTATCGAAATCTAACAACAACATAAATATAAATATGCTAATTTTTCATGAATTCAATCGGTCTTGGGTCCGTGGATGTTTTGAGTCAGGGCCTGAATTTCTCATATTGTTTTTCTAAATCTTGAAAACTACCCAAATTTTAGATAATAACCCACTAATCAGATTTTTCATGTCAATTTCAGTTTAATAATTTTTCAATCTTTCACTTACACCATTACTTCTAATTCCTTGTTTTTTTTAGTTAATATCTATACTTCTAATGATGTTGTTTCTCTTTTTCCCCCTTCTCCTGAAATAGTATTTACTGTTTTTTCAATAATTTTCGACGTGCAAAATTATAAATAATTTAATGAATAAAAAACGTTGCCTCTAAATTTCAAGAAATCTTTGCTTTTTTGTATTATATATCTGCATATATAATTTAGGCGACATCAGCGCAACGCACAGGATAAAGTCAAACCTTTTACACATATAAGCAAAAATCTCGCACCAGAATTCTTTTTTAAAATAACTATTTAACAAATGAATTCTGCGAATTAAGTTTAATATTTTTAAAATTATACCATAAGTCTTATATATTTATCACTTCTGGCAGTTGAGTCTTATAACTTTGAAATGACTAATTCAATTCTATAAAATTAATTTTATTACATTTTCAGTCTGAATTATTATTGTTCATGCAGTGGAACTGTTGATGGTGTGAAGTCCACGTCAGTAAAATAGTAATGATTCGGACTTAAAGGTTAACATAACTGATGCTACAGGATTGAATTATCCATTGTCAAACTTATAGGACTCAATTACCAAAAACGATAAACATATAAGACTTCTACCGTAATTATCCATTTTTCTGATAGATTAAAAGAACGGGCATGAGAGTCTAATGGGAAGAATAGAAACTAAAATATCTTCATTTCAAATGAAAATAATGTTACAATATTAATCCCATTTTCATCCTTGCGTTTTCGGAGATACTTTACGCCAGGGATAGATTTTAGGGTAAATTAACCATTAATTAATGACATTTAACAACGTATGCATATATCCCTCTCTCTCTAGTCTTCTAGAGAGAGATTATCCTCTCTCCTTGTGTGAGCTTTTGCTGAGTTCATCTTGGCAGTCTTCCAGGAGCTTCGTCTCTGTGATCCCTAACGATTTCTTCTTCCAGATTTTCTTTTCATCTTCTCCTTTCTTTGATTTTGTTCCATATTTGTTTGTCAATTCGCCAGTTCCATTGATTTCTTGACTCTGTTCCTGGTGCATCTGATGAGTTTCATTCCGGCGATATGATCCTCTATATCAGGTAAGCTTTTCTTCTGATCGATGTGCGCTTGCTTTGTGTGCATCCTAAAGTGTCATCTGTCAGTCGTCAGTTCTCGCATATTATCCAGCGATCTGGATCGCTTCTAGGTGCTTGATCTTAGCTGTTTGTTTGGCGGCGCAAAGGCTTAATTCAAGCATTAACTCTTCTTCACAAGCGTAGCACGTTTTGAAATTGTGTGCTTCATCAATTTTCTTTGTCAGTTGCCAGTTTCTCGCATCAATTTCTGCACGATTGTGCTTCTGTAGTTTCACTATAGTGGTTGTTCGTTCTGGCAATGCGAAGATCACAGATAGTGAGTTAAACCTTTCTGCTCTTAGTTTCTGCCTTATTCCGTTTTCATAGCTCCTTGATAAGGTCTCAGAAGCGTCTGTAGTTTATGTTCATTGTTTCTCTACTAGGTCATATTCTAAAGGATAAATATGAGGAAGAGCTTTGTTAACACTTCTGATAGATGTCCTAGTAGGCCATGTTTGGAGAAAGCCAATGTAGTCTTACTGGAGGAGGAGCAGTATGAGTTTCAAGTGGATGTTATACTGGTTGGCCATTTGATTTCTGCGAAGGAAGTAAATAGAGGATCTGTTCTTAATGTCTTGAGATGGGCCTGGAGTAGTTTTGGGGAAGTTCAAATTACAGAGTTAGGTTGTGACAAGTTCATGTTTGCCTTTAAAAGTTGTTATGGTGCTCAACGTGCTTTAGATGAAGGCCCTTGGACAATAAATGGTAATTGGCTGAATCTTAAGAAGTGGAGTCTTAATTGTACACTGAATGAGATTGATTTCACTATGATTTCAGTATGGGTACAAATTCATGGACTAACATTGGATATGATGAGTGCCAAAAATAGCTCTTTAATTGGCTCTAGGTTAGGCAATGTATTAGTACCAGCCTCTGCACAAGCATTAGGGGGTAGTTGGCTAGGTTTTCTAAGGATTAGAGTGGAATTGGACACGACAAAGCCTTTTACCAATGGTTTGTGGGTTCAAAGAAAATCTGGTGATCCTATTTGGGTTGATCTTAAGTATGAAAGATTAAGTGACTTTTGTTTTAGATGTGGGTGTTTGGGACATATAGATAAAGGATGCCAGAAAGAGGTAGTGTCTGAAGGGGAGAGTGCTTTTGGTCCCTGGTTAAGAGGTTTTTCACCTAGGAGGGCTAAGATGGTTATTAATTCTTCAGATATGGCAGGAAAATCACGAGTTAGTGGGAGTGGCCTTAAACAAAAGGAGAATGGCTCTTATTCAGATGGTTTAAATAATGGTAAGGAAGGAATCCATACTTGTAATGAAGATAAAGGTGTTAGGAATGCTCAAGATGAACCTACTTTTTCTCAAGAAGAATGTTTTGTTGATGATGCTGATAGGAATAAATGTTTTCCTTTTTCTGAAGTATTGGGCAATAAAAGTGATGTTCCTAAAAGTCCTAGTCTGTCTGCTGAATGTTGCCCTTTGAATAATGTTGAAAATCCTAATAATGTCACTCTTGCTAATTCTGGATCCTCTCCACATATTTCTGATGTTGTAGAAGGGAATCTACTCTGCAGTAATAGGTCTCAAAGAGAGTGTCTTTCTGTCAATGAGGGTGATGAATCTTTCCAGGTTTTAGACAAGGATGTTGGGTGGGTTAGTTTTGAGGGTGAAGGATTAACTGTGAAACCTAAGGTTGTAAAAGAGTCAGATTTAAATCCTGCTTCAGCTTATTATGTAGATCTTCCATATGAGTCTGAGTCAGCTGATGATGTTTTAGCTATTGTTCCTTTTAATGTTCATAAAGCTTTAGAAAGATTATCTCTTAAAAGGAAATTAGATGATAGTCTGGTGAGAGATGTTCATAAGAAAAGGTTGGTCAGCTCTGAACTAGGGGCTGACAAGTCTATAGTGAATCAGATTGTTAGTGATTGCCATGAATCTAGGGATATTATTACTGATCTGAATATCCCTGAATCTGTGGGCAAGCCTAAGGAGAGGAGAATCAGAAAGTGGAGAGCTAGAGGTGCGAAAAGGGTAGTTGATTTTGATGATTCTGTCTTAGTTGATGTGTCTGTTTCTGAGATTACTAATAGTTTAGCTAAGGGTGGTGGTGGCTGGCCTCATTCAGCCACCAGAAGCTCATGATTGTTATAAGTTGGAACTGTCAAGGTATTGGTCCTTCCTTGACAGTTCGTGCATTGAAAGGGCTGAGTAAGAAGTATAGGCCTAGCTTAGTTTTTTTGATGGAAACTAAAATTCTCAGGAAAGATAGAAAAACTTAGAAGTAGACTTGGTTTTTCTCATAGTTTTTATGTTGATCCTATAGGACTTAGTGGGGGTCTTGCTCTTTGGTGGGATGATGCTGTTGAACTTGTAGTTAATAGCAGTTGTAGGAATATAATAGATACTGTTGTTAAGAAAAAAGATGAAAACATCGAGTGTAGATTTTCTTGGATTTATGTTGACTGTGACAATAAAAAAAAGTTAGAAATTTGGGATAAGCTGAAATCTTTGCATTTTGGAGATAGATTGCCTTGGATTTGCTTGGGTGATTTTAATGATATTAATGATTCTCTAGAGAAAGGTGGAGGTAGAATGAAGGGTTTTAGTAAAACTTCCAAATTCCAAAAGTTAATTAGTGATCTGGGTTTAGTGGATGCAGGTTTTCAAGGTCCTAAGTTTACATGGTGTAATAATAGGAGGGGTAAGGATAGAGTTAAGGAGAGAATTGATAGAGCCCTTATTTCTGTTGATTGGAGAGTTAGATTCCCTAATACCCAAGTTATCCATGAACCAGCTTTAGGGTCAGATCATCTTCCTCTGGTTGTTAATTCTAATTGGTCTGATAGGAAAGGTAAGAAGAAATTTAAGTTTGAAAGTTTCTGGACTACTTGTGATGGTTGTAGAGATGTTGTTAATTCTAGCTGGATTACTTATGGCAATGATAGGCTTGATCAGGTTGAATATTCTCTAGAAAATTGCAGGTTGATGCTGTCACAATGGAGTAAAGAATTCTGTCCTAATAATGCTAAGAAAATAGAGGATTTAAAGATCAGATTAGCTGCTGAACAAAATAAGGATGTTGATGATGAGGATCCAGATATGGAGGATTGTCTTATCAGAGAAATCAATGATCTTTGGCTAAAGAAGAAATGTACTGGCATCAGCGAGCTAGATCTAGTTGGTTGAACTTTGGGGACAAGAATTCTAAGTTTTTTCATCTTAGTGCCTTACAAAGAAGAGCAAGGAAGAAGATTCTTTGAATTAAGAACTCAAGTAATGAATGGGTAGATAAGGAGGAGGATATTTTTGGGGCTTTTAGATCTTACTTTCATGGAATATTTAGTTCTGAGGCTACTATTGATCAAGATTTGGTTGTCATGCATATTAATAAGGTGGTTACTGAGGAGATGAATGATAGTCTTACTGCTGTTGTTAGTGCAGATGAAGTGGTGAAAGCAGTATTTCAACTTGGAGCTTTTAAAGCTCCTGGTCCAGATGGTTTTTCTGGAATTTTCTATCATACCTATTGGGACATCATAGGAGCTAGTGTTACCAAAGCTGTTCAACAATTTTTCTCCTCTGGTTGGTTGCCTAGTAGTCTTAATTTCACTGAGATTGTGTTAATTCCAAAACTTTCTGGTCCTGAATCTCCTTCTCAATTTAGACCAATTAGTCTATGCAATTTTCTTTACAAAATTATTTCCAAAATTATGGTCAATAGGCTGAGACCTTATCTTTCCTCAATAATATCTCCTGAACAAAGTGCTTTTCTTCCTGGAAGACAAATCCAAGATAACTCTGTTATTGCTCATGAGGTTTTTCACTACTTGAGAGGTAAAAAGAGTGGTAAAAGAGAGGAGTGTGTTCTTAAAATCGATATGGCAAAAGCCTATGATAGGGTTGAATGGAGTTTCTTGGAAAAAGTCTTATCTAAAATGGGATTCTCTTCTGTCTGGATTCGATGGGTGATGATGTGTGTCTCTTCAGTGACATATTCCATTAATATTAATGGGAAGAATGCTGGTATGATCAAACCAACAAGAGGTATTAGGTAAGGAGATCCTCTTTCTCCGTACCTATTCATCTTGATGGCAGATGCTCTATCCTTGATGATATCTAATGCTATAACTTCTGGTGCTTTGAGAGGCATACGAATGAAAAGTAGTTGTCCTACTTTATCGCATCTTCTATTTGCAGATGACTCAATCTTCTTTCTGCAAGCCTCAGCTCATAATGGTAAAGTGTTGGCTGATTTGCTTCAACTCTATTGCTCTGCTTCTGGCCAGCAAGTGAACATGGGTAAATCTTCCTTAACTTTCAGTTCCAACTGTAGGGAAGAAACCAAAGTTATTTTGTGCAACTCTTTTGGTATTAATCTGAGTTCTACTGCTGGAAAGTATCTTGGGTTGCCTACTACATGGGGGAAATCTAAAGGAGAAGCACTTGGTTTTGTTAAGCAAAAGATTTTCTTGAAACTACAAGGTTGGAAACAGAAACTATTATCTCAAGCAGGTCAAGAAGTGCTCATTAAATCAGTTGCTACTGCTGTTCCCACTTATCCTATGAGCTGTTTTAAATTTCCTAAGAAGTGGTGTAAGGAAGTGAATTCAGCCATCTCTAATTTTTGGTGGGGACAAACTGATCAAGAAGGAAAAGTTCGAATTTTAAAATAAATTCGAATAATTTATTTTAAAATTATACCATAAGTCTTATATATTTATCACTTTTGGCAGTTGAGTCTTATAACTTTGAAATGACTAATTCAATTCTATAAAATTAATTTTATTGCACTTTCAGTCTGAATTATTATTGTTCATGTAGTGGAACTGTTGATGGTGTGAAGTCCACGTCAGTAAAATAGTAATGATTCGGACTTAAATGTTAACATAACTGATGTTACAAGATTGAATTATCCGTTGTCAAACTTATAGGACTCAATTACCAAAAACGATAAATATATAAGACTTCTACTGTAATTATCCATTTTTCTGATAGATTAAAAGAACGGGCATGAGAGTCTAATGGGAAGAATAGAAACTAAAATATCTTCATTTCAAATGAAAATAATGTTACAATATTAATCCCATTTTCATCCTTGCGTTTTCGGAGATACTTTACGCCAAGGATAGATTTTAGGGTAAATTAACCATTAATTAATGACATTTAACAGAATAATTTCTTATGATATCACGATTTCACAAAACTAATTCCCCTAAAATTTTTCCTTAAATTGTGTCTTACCGACATGTCATTTTTATTGATATACCAACAGAGAAATATGTGATTATACTAGATAAGGTCAGATTTATTACTGTTGAAAAATGAGATCAAATTTATTTCTACAGATTTGCTCTAATGCCAGGTAAAATCTATCAGTCGATTTTGACAGGTTGGACTCATATTCAGATGACTCCCTAAAGTGGTCGTTGTTTATACCATATATATTATATTTTAATGTTCTTTTTATTTTCTCTCTTACGAGGCGTAATTCTCAACGGACTCTCTATAATTTGAATAACAGTACTACACTAGTGTGTCATGATAACAATTAACAGAAATTCTAACGAAATTACCTCCGTGACATTTCGTGAAAAATAAGGAAAACAAGTGAAATTTTTTGTATTATTAAAAGTCGTGATAAAATAGAAAATTTCATTAAATATGATATTTTTCAAGCAATTAATCTAAATTTTATAATATGAAGAAATTATCCCAAAATATAACTACAGAAAAATTTAATTATTTGAGTAGGTACAACTTAAAGGTTTTTTTTTCTTTTTTGCCAGAATGTACAACTTAGTTCCTTTTTTTCAACATAGGTATTTTTTTTTATCGGCCAATAATAATTCATTTATTTAAAGAAATCGACTTATATATGGATTCATATCGTCCGACATACATTGTCCAATTCCCCTAACTTGATAATTTCCTAATCAATCATATAAAATACCTTAACCCACATTTGGCAGTGGTAAATCAAAAGAAACAAAATCCTGCACCCGGTCCATGGCAAAATGCACCAAGCTATCAGCTACCCCGTTTGCTCCAAGAAAGACGTGGCTATCATGTACGGCTCCATATCATTCGACATAGCTAGTTATGCATTGATCCTTTCAGAAGCAAATACGTGTTTATTATTCGAACAATTATCGTAATTATTATTAATTAGAACAATTATTGTATTTCTATACGATAAGTTCAACCAAACTTATAACACGTGAATTGAATTAAATGCCGTCCTACTTGTCCTAGCCTCTCATATGCATGGACTCGAAAGTTGAAACTCATTTAAAACGATGTGGACGCACGGACTTCACAAGTAACTTTTACCACTTTTTCGCATGCATATCAATTAATATTACGTTCATTGAAGAAATACCAGTTAAATTATTGGAAAAAAAAGTAAATTAGTAATTCTCTAAGATGAATTTAGGAGGTGTAGACGGTAGAGACAATTGCCCCTCATAAATTTGAAAAGAAAAACGTATGAACTGATATATAAATTTTACTTAATTTATTTATTTTTATTAAATTATTTTATTTCACTCCCATCTTATTTTATTAATTTAATTTTGCCCCCTAGATAAGATTTTCTAGATTTGCCACTTCTAATTAAATGTAAATGACCTCCTTTCCAATACCCTAATGGGTATTGCTTAATCGGTAGATGTCAAGAGATTCCATGAATTGCTTTATTTTAATATATGGGAAAATCAAACCATGTTGTGGCTAACGTCATCTTCGTGAGAACCTCCAGTATCCGAACTTATCCGATTTGAAATCATGTTTTCGTCGAACTTGTCAGTCACAAACTTTGTTGTAATAATCTGTCTTATCTCTGATAGCAATTTGTTGGGATTCCAATCGTATGGATAATAAAGATAGAGCAAAGAACGGAGAAATTACACACACGATAGGTATGGTTCAGGATAGCGATGGAATGTTATTTGTACTTATATAGTTAGAATGAGTTCCGGGGTTGTCTTTGTTATTAAACAACAACTGGGAGATGAGGTAACATTACAGTCACATAGTCGAATCCTCAAAAGGCACACAAGCAACGCAGAAGACGAAACCTATAACTAATAAACGAGAGAATACATTTCACACAAGTCTCTCTACACCCATCGGCTTATCTAGCACCCTTACATCAATGATCTTAGCCCAATTTAGAGATCTAATAGAACGTATTTAGAGTATCTTTATTTTATCACCATTCAAAATATTTTAAAATCAATATTTTTGAAAGGTAAACTATTAAATTAAAAAATATAAGAAAATAAAATCTTGTTTAATCCCGCATAAAATTCAAGATATGCCCAATACATTGGGGAGGTACAGATTATTTAAATATTTGGGCGTGTTCTAGCAGTTCGTGGGGGCGAATAAGACTCGTTGTTCTAGATGCGGTTTCTTTTGAAAAGAGCGGCACGACCTGGCTAATTGTCAAATCACGGCCCCCAGTTGCGCTCACAGAATTTAATGGACGAGGAGGTTCAGAAATTTCACCTGGAAACAATATCGCTAACTTTCATATTGACCAAGGATGCGTGGAGAAAATTGTATGCTCTAATTATTTTATCGTTAAATAGTGGAGAAAGTGGCATGAGTTGTTGGCTTCTTTTCTTTGATTTAAATCGTTGGATGAGTTATTAGATTAAGTTACCGGTGTCATATTTTTTTTGGTATGTAAATGAGATATAAAAGTCTAGTAGGCAATAGAAGGAAGAGGGATAGAGGAGCATGAGAGTCCCGCCGATGAAAAGTGAGCCTAGAACTCCTTAGTTCCAGATCGAGAACAGTATCGACTGTATCAAATCCTCTTTTTCGATATATCAGTATCGCCTTTGCTCCTGGTTAAAGAATTCTAAATTCAATTCTCGTCAATTAGATATCTCACATTTCTTTTTTTTACTCTTCCTCCTTACCGCTTATAAATTCGTGAATCTCTTTGCGACCCAAAAATTAAATTTCAAAGTTAACTAATGATTCCTCTTTTCTCAAAAATAAATAAATAAAACAACCTACTGAAACTGTTTCAAAGTCTTGCATTTGACTTTGTCTTTACATGTGATGGAACTTCATTTTGCGGTAATTAAGTGATTTGCTAGTTGAGAATTGAAGAAATAAGGATGTTCCATATGAGACGTATCCTTTGAAAATGTATCCAACTTGGAAATATTAATTTGATCAAACCTGGTCATAGGCAAACTTGTTGGCTAAGGCAACCTCGAGAGAGTGTTCTCCTAAAACGTAAGCCACATTCAATACATTTACCGGTTTATATATCCATCAACTTAAATCAACATCGAGGTCAAGCCAATGCACGATCTGAATCCGATTAATAAAATAAATTATCCGAATATCGCCACACCTTCCATTAGAACTGTAAAATATTTACTCCATGTTCTAGATCTCTCCATCCAAGCAATAGTGGGTGCCTCTATTTATCTTTGGAAATTTATAATGGACTTATAAGCGATAGAGCTTGCGAGTTTTGGTGGCTCTGACCACTTGAAATCTAGAGGAACGCTAAATCAGAGCAGCGGTTCAATAGCGCTCGATGACTAGGCCAAAAAGAGAAGAATTGAGAGTGCTATGAAAATACGATGAGCATTTCAGAATCCTTTAACATAAGCTGATTTTATTAGTTATGACCCATTACATTAGGTGGTGCACACTGAAAAGAAATGAGGAAGAAACGACAAATCTCGTAATATGAATAAGTCGGGGACAACTATCACTGCACCATACACCCTTTCTCTTCGATCAGGTATTCTGTGTGTATATACTCATCTACTATAAATGTTTAAGAACAAATCAAAATTAATTTAAGTAAGAAACTGATTCTACCGTAACTACATATATCCAACTTAAATAAATTTTGATCGACCCTATATATAATTTAATCTCCCTCTTTCCACCCTTTCTCTTCGATCAATTATTCTGCATGTATATACTCATCCACTGTAAATCTATAAGAATAAATAAAAATTGATTTAAGTGAAAAATTGATCATACTGCAATTTAACATATCCAACTTAAATAAATTTTGATCGACTCGTACGCATAGTGTAATCTCTCTCTCTTTCCCTTTCTCCTACCAAAGCTGCATCAGCTAAAGTAGCTGCATTTACTCAAAACTAGTTGAATTTAAGGGGTAAACAAGAAGATCATATCGGGAGTCCAGAAGACTACTTTTCGCCTTTTCCTTCGACGAATTTCGCAGGACATGCCCTAGACCAGACCAAAAAAAAGGTGAAACCCCGGTAACTTCGAGGCTTCATCGTCGTCATCACTTTATGCTGTGGATTAGTTTCCAACTTGGGGAAAGGAAAGGGAGAGAACGGGGAAGAAGTGAACGCAGCTTTAGTCCATGGAGAGGTTGAAAACGCGGACTAGGTTCACTGAAAGCGTGTCATGGACGACCGGACGACTACTGATCACCCACGAAGTTACCACAAAGCCCCCCTTTTCCCAGAATTTCTTCTCTGCACCCTGAAGTTTCATCCTTTTCCGGAGGCCGTCCCTTTCTTTGTCCCCCTTTTTTTTTAGGGAAATCAACTAGTATCCGAGAAATCCATGAACCTCAACTAACTCAAATTTGAGCTAGCTCGACGTATTGAAAGAACGAATTCTCTTATGATTAAATTTTTTTTTTTTTGCTGTTTGCAAGATGAGATGTCGAAACGGTCGATCCAATTCATATTTACTTCCGGGGGCCATCTTCGAACGTCCCTTCACAATACCAGAAGCTTAAGACCCCTTGAATTTTGGTTTTCTATTAATCTTTGAACTTGGCCTAGCTATCATCCATCTCACAGAAATATTGACGTCAACATATTTCATTACAAACGCGTCTTTTTCATATAAGTGATCGACGACCTTTTCGAAGTGTGGAAAGCACTCAATTTTGAGCGATACCGGTCGAAAGGCCAGCAAGTCGATAAGATGCAAACTGCGGATGCGAATCCGGATCAAACGATAAACTTCGGGGGCAAAAAAGATGATAGGGCAACGCGGTTGCTATTCCAATTCCAAGTCCTAAACCGGAACGTGGGGTTACCAGCATCGCCCGTCAAGAGGACATTTTTTTTTCTAATTTATTTTAATAAGTATTAAAACGACTTTTGTACCGATTCATATTCCACAAGTTTGTCTTCTTTCTCCATGAAGAACATAAATATTCAGCTCTCAGCACCCTACAAAAATTGAACCCAAATGCCTTCTTCTCCTAACCCCTCTCCCTCCCCTCCCCTCCATGGCCAAACACAAGAAACCTAGGACCTCCAGCTGCTTCCTTGGCTGTTTCGGAATTTCCGACGTCCAGGATCGGACCGGATCTCTATCCAACAGTGACAAGAAGAATTCCCAGAGGTGGCTTCCGCTGCCGAGGGTTTGGAGTAAGAAGTCCGCTGCCAAAACCGTGCCCGTCGACTCAACCGCTGTCGTGGACGATGTAGCTGCCGCTGACGTCGAGTCCGAGAAGGCTGAGGCAAAGCGGAGATACGATGAGTCGAGGTTGAAGTTGAAGTCAAAGGTCAGGCGGAGCAAGTCGACTGAGAAGCGTATCAGCCCGAAGAGGCGGGGGTCCGAGGCAGCAGCGGCCACGCCGGCAGCCTCTGAAGAATATAAGCCACGAGAGGTATGTTATTTGTCGTTTGCTTGCGATTGTTCCGAGCTCTCTTGCTTGGAAGCTCGATGTTTGAAGCGGTCAATAGGAAGACAGAAACCTTGAATTTTTTTTTTCAAATGTCGTATTGAAGGCTAAGAATAATAATATAGTGAATAATTAATGGCAAATTTGATCAAACGTAAAGACTTCGTCGTAGTGATGATGATCCATGAAAAGATGGCTTAGTTATTAGGCAGCTTGCTCAATTTTTTTGTAAATTGAAAAATCAAATCTGGAAGCTGAATTTGAGAGCCTGTGTACATTAAATCAAACACAAAATCAATATGCTCATATCCAATACGATATGGTTGACGTAGTTCGATATTTTTTTAAATAATATCTCGAACTCGAATTTTAAATGGAGAAACTTAACTCAAACCCGATTGAATGAGTGAAAATCCATGAGATTTCTATGTTATCGGAAATTAGCCGTTTTACATGTGTACATGATACTTAAGAAACTCTCGTCTTCTCATAATATCCATTGCTTGAAATAGAAATTCGTGATTGGTAATCGAACACAAATTTTCTGATCAATATACCTTCGAAAATTCAATCGTTCGAGTCGGTAAATGCTCGATCTTGCAATTCAGTTGCCTTGAGTTACTTGGTTTACAACAGGTCATGAATCAAACTTGCTGCTGCCTCTAAACACCAAACTCCTATCTTTGGTTCAGATACGGAGTGAAGTTACAGCTGAACAAAAACCGATTCATGAAACCCGGTTGGATCACCCGGAACCTGACCCGGATGACAGGAGTCAGCCTCAGAGAGGGCTCGCCTTCTGCCGGACTATCGAGGCCATAAGAGCTGGCGCTGGCGGCTCAAGCCAACCGGGCTCACCGGTCATCCGGACCAGACCCAGCCCGATATCCCGCACGGCCTCTTTCCCTGCCCCGCCAAGCAAGAAGTCGAAGCAACGGAACGGCCAGAACCACCTCGACTCCGTGGTGGGCATGTCAATAGTCATGGTGGTGCTGATCATAATGGTCCTCTGGGGCCGGGTGTGCGCGATCCTGTGTACGTCCGCGTGGCTCTATTTCATTCCTCAGATGAGGCCGATGGGCAGATCGGACGGTGGCAGGAGCGCCGATTCTGACCCGGATCCGATCGGGTTGGACCTCAGCTCCGAGGAGTACAAGAAGAAGGTGGTGCTGGAGGGACTTCTTGAAAGGAACCGCCGGACTCCGTTGCGGGAAAAGGGCGTTAGTTGAGGGGTCAATTTGAGAATCGTCCAAAGATAGAGGATTCGTTTGAGAAAACTACACGTTTTCCCCTGGCTTGATATTAGTTTGGCCCCCGAGGTTTGCTCTTTTTCTTATTTTACCCATTATGGTTCTATTTGTCCCAGTTTACCCTCTGACGCTCAGTTATGTGTTCGACACCGAACGAAACCTCATACTGCCAACGTTTAGAGAAAGATTGGGCATAGGCATGTATAGGAGAGAAATACGAAAAATTTAAATTATAAATTATAAATATATCAATTGCTATTCAAAATTCTTATAAATTTAAGAAACTTTTGTGTTATTTTTTGGTAATAAATATTGAATCAAACTATATTCCTTTCATATCTTCTTATAGAGTATATACTGTTGTATATTTCTCGTAGTTTTTGGTGACATCAATTGTTTGAACGTGTCTTAAAGGAACAATGTGAATTTTAATACGTAGTCCGAAGAGAGTCGTGATAACGGCTTACGAAATTGAGACAGCAAACTTGAGGGGCCGAATTTAAATCATTCCAATTTCTGAGTACTGGGGTGGCTTTTAATGTAAATTACATGTGGAGAGGGGCCTATATTTGTAAAAGAAAAGGGGTGCAGAATGATCTAGAAGTGTAACATTATCCATATGTACATACAAAAACAATGTTAATATTAATATGAACATGCACATTCGTGCGTGCTTTTATTTTGTAAAAATATTGGGTTAACAGTGTCAACATTTGGCTGATTTAACTGCTCCAGTAAACAAAAATTACTGTTAAGAAAATTATCGGATTTAACTGCTCTAATTTTGTGATAAAATTCTCTACTAGCAGAATAATTAACTCGAACTCAAATCAATTAAAATTTATTAGATTTCAACCGCTGCACCTGAATAATGCAATTAATTTAATTGTCAATTTTTAATTTTCATGTTTAAATTTTTGTTGAAGTACATCCAACCACTAGCCTTCCTCTGATCCTATCGGCGGTTGGAAATTATCACGTGATGCTGGCGGTGAGGCACGTGAGAGAGAGGAGAGTCTTTTGGACGAAACGAAATATCGGTAGAGAAAGACTTAGCCATGTCACTACATAATAATATTTATGTGGTCATACAAGTTTTGATTTTCCATCTGGTGTCCAATACCCAAAAATTGGCCAATTAATCCAGATTCGGAGTACGGTCAGGCGGTTTCATGGGGACTTTTTCCAAGAAGATCTGCTGCGTTCACATAAGTTCGAACCTGACACTTCTACTTAAGCAACACAAACCCCTTCCACTTGCTTCAACCTTCGTTAATAAAATTAAGTTATTTTTAAGAATTAATTTTATTAAAATTTATTATCACATAAATACTGTCATATAATAAAATTGTTAGATACGAAACTCTCATATAGGTGGAGTCAGCATAAGACGGCGTGGACCATTGATTGCCGTCAACTTTGGGCTGTTCTCTCTTACTCAAGCAAATATTAAAATTATAGCACATAACGAATTCGTTATATTAATTTATTTTAAATTTTAATATATGTAAAATTTTTATATTTTTTGAATATTAATTTTACATCTATTAAAATCTAAATGATAATTCAAATAATAAATTTATTATTTATCATACATTAAATATTTACTGGTCTTACTCCTCAATCCACCTAACACAAGTGGAGAAGCTAAAGAAAGAACATTGATGTACTGTAGTGCAAGTATAATTCAAAATTGGAAAATTTATAGTCTTTTGAAAATGTAAGAACGTCAAATATCATCACTTCTTAAACTAAAATTTTTAAATTATATGTGTTCAACTCCCATAGGCCAAATTAAAGATTTAGTAAGTTATCATATGAGATTATTGTGTGAGCTCACATTTCTAAATCTGAGCATGGAACTGCACTTTCTTAAGTCAAGAGAGTAAGAGAAGGCTCATCGTTTGTCTCCCCTCACCCAAGCATGAAGTAAAAAATGTCGAGCGAGTAAGAGAAGGCTCGCCTTGTGTCTCCCCTCACCCAAGCATAAAGAAAGAAAAACACTTGGCTCAAGATCAGTTATTGTACATCATATTATGTAGGGGTATGCACTAGTATAGGTAGAACTGAAACCGATAGGAACATACCATACTGGGTAGGTTTTGAGTATATTTTAATGAAAACATGATAGGTTCCGGGTAAAGAATTAAGGAATCGGTCATTTTCGATTCTAGTTCTAGGACACAGGATACCCAGAACATGAACTCGTTAACTCATTCGCACTTTTTTTAATTGTTCATAATTTTTCGTTTGAATCCAATTTACAAACCGTTTAAACTGTTGTATTTCTAACTCGATGAATTTCATTTGACATAATAGTCATGTATATTTGATAAATTTTTTATATTGAAAAAAGCCATTATAACTTAAAATCAGTAATAGATAGTATGTAAATACAATTAAAACATATTTAAAATTCATACATATTTGATTATGATAAAAAAAATTATATATGAAATAATAATTATTATGAAAAATATCTAAGTAATTCATATTATAAAAATAAAAGAATAAATGACAAACAGGTCCCAACAAAGTACTCAGAATTTGTGGTATCTTACAAATTTCGGATATGATCCGGTTCCAAAATTTAGAAATTGGTCTTATATATGGTAGGGACCATGAAAAAATACATGGTGCTCTGACCCGATCACTCTGACGGTTTATGTTAGAAAAATGGCATGCGAATGTGAAATTGAGCCACATGAAACTGGAGAAATTTATATGGGATAAATAAATTTATATGGGAGGTGCTAATATGAATTAAAATGAGAGATATGGATTTAGAGGAAGCCCACAAATGAGAAAGTTTATATAAGCCCATGTGAAAATGATGAAAAAATTAATCTCACATTAGAGAGGTGAAGAAAGTTTTGAAGGTTTATAGAAAATATGGGCTCTTGTACGCAATGTGATAACCTTCATAGCTATATTATAAATCTCATACCCATCTCACACGCATGCACAGAAGGCTACGACCAAAGGCGACTTGCATGCAAGCATGCTAGCTTCAGCTCTACCACGAATTGTTGTATCATGAGAAACTGACATCCACACATTCTTAATATGACCGAGAGGGATAAATTAGTTTTAAGACAACTGTGAATGTTACAGATCTCGACGCAGAATATAATTAGTATTTTTGATTTCTTCTAGTTCGGTAACCTTTAGCTAAAAAAGGGAACTTGAAAGCTCAAAATGAGATACACTGACTGATTAAATTCGATATTTGAGATCTGATAGCATCTCAAATTCTCAAAAAGAAAAAGGAATAAGAAAAAGCTATTATTAGTCGATTGAGATTATAGGGAACTTCAATGAGATTGAGATACTACAAGCTTGGACCTTCTAAGATCGAATGTCCATGTATTTATATAGAAGAAAAGAACAGCAAATCCCCGCAAACACACATCACTACACTTTATTCAACAGGTCTCATAAATTGCAAAATAAGTTTTTTTTTATAGAATAGAGGGTTAAAACATTTTACAATAAAAGAAAAAAATTATGAAATACAAAATTAGGGTAAGGAAACCTTACCATAGCACTAAAAAAGATCACACCCAAAGTAGTTGGTGGATGATGGAAAGTATAGACACCTAATGATAACGAAAGTGCTTTCCTCGCTAACCAATATATTGAAGCGTTAGCTTCTCTTATTAACAAATTTGCTCATGGTCTTACTCTGTAACTACTAAAAGTCCATTCATAGAAAGCTGGTTGTCATTACATATGGAAAAGGAGTGAGGTAAGTGTGAATTATAGATCACACTTTCCCTCATCTTTGTACAAGTGAACACTATAAATACATAGAGGTAGCTCAACAGCATTTCGAGCTGAGAGCCTTTCTTCCATTTTCTCTCTATTTTCATCTCTGTCTTCATCTCTATTTCTCTCTTATTCGTAATATGGTATCAAAGCTTCAAATTTCCTCCGCCGCTTCCTCGATAATTTGATTAACCAATCTTTGCCATGGCTAGAGGAAATCAAGCACAGCAAACTCAAAACCACAATCAGAACAACAACAATCGTTTCCAGGTACTCAATGCTGCCACAACTGCAAATGGATCTTCACCAACAGATATACACAATCCTCTTTTTCTTCACAAAGGTGACCATCTAGGCCTGGTTCTCGTCACGCATGTCGTCACAAGATTGAACTATAACACTCGGTCCAGGTCAATGCGAATGGCTCTTAAAGCGAAAAACAAAGTCGGCTTCATCGATGGCACACAACAGCAACCTCTTGATGAAGATCCAAATGCAAAAGTCTGGTCACGAGTCAATAGCATGGTGATTTCCTAGATTCTTAATGCCGTTTCTAAAGAGATAGCTGACAGTCTCTTATATCTTGATACATTCGAAGCCGTCTGGAATGATCTACAACACAGATTCTATTAGAGCAATGCTCACTGATTCTTTCAACTTAAGCAGCAATTAAATCAGTTATCACAAGGCGCTATGGATGTTAATACATATTTCACTCGATTGAAAACACTTTGGGATGAATTGCATAACTACCAGCCCTTACCTGCCTGTGAGTGTGGTGGATTGAAAGTGATAGCTGAACATCTGCAGCAAGATCATGTTATGCAGTTCCTCATGGGACTCAATGACTCATATGCTGGAATTAGGGCTCAGATCTTAAAGATAGATCCTCTTCCTTCTGTTCTGAAAGCTTTTAATCTCATCATTCAAGAGGAAAGACAAAGAATGATTGGCGCAAGGTCTCTTACAGAAATACTGAGCTTCGCTGTTGGCTCTCCATCGGCGACACCTTCTTCATGGCCAGATCCTACAATTGTAGCTACGAGGATTGGAATGGGCCGTGGAAGGCGAGATAGGCCTATCTGCAGCTACTGTGGTCTCACGAGCCATAAAATAGACAAATGTTACAAACTCCATGGCTATCCACCGGGCTATCAGCCAAGGCCCAGGATGCAGACCCAAGTCTCAGGATAGAATCTGAATAAGCCTTTTCCACAACGAGAAAAACCAACTGCAGCGACAGTAACGTCTTCTTCCCCGGGATCCCTCACCACCGACCAAGTGCAACAGTTGATTGCTTTCCTGAGTTCACAACTCAATGCTCAAGCTCGTGACAAACCTGAAACAATGCAACCTGCAATTCTGATTCCATCAACTCCATTGTTTCTCATGGTACTTTCCTCTCAGTTCCTTCTTCTGATCAACCTCTTTCACCCACATACAGAAACTCATGGATACTTGATAGTGGAGCTATTCACCACATATGCTGCAACTTTTCCCCATTCGCTTAGACTAGAACTATCGATGTTGTTCTGATGACTCTTCCCAATGGAGAATTGGTGACAGCAATAGATATTGGAACAGTCACACTTTCCAGCTCATTACTCTTACATCGAGTTTTCTATGTTCCTTCATTCTCATTCAATTTGATCAGCATTAGCTCTCTTATTTCAGATCCTTGCTGTTCAATTAATTTCTCCTCTACTTCCTGCTCAATTCAAGACCAAGCTCGGGGCTTGACGATTGGGAAGGGTAGCCTTAAACACAACCTCTATTTTCTCGACTCAAAGGATCTCAACCATGTTTCAGTCCACTCTGTGTCTACTTTGTCCAAAGACACTATATGGCATTTAAGACTTGGTCACCCATCTGTTGTTAAACTTCGTTTGCTTCACAATGATCTTCATATTTCTGCTACTTTACCATAATTATCCTCTCATTGTCACATTTGTCATTCTGCAAAACAAAGAAAATTGCCATTTCCTTCAAGGAACAATCTGTCTGCAAAGCCCTTTGATCTGATTCATCTTGAAACATGGGGACCTTATCCAGTTCCAACACTCGATGGTCATCGATATTTTCTGATTATTGTTGATGACCACTCTCGAGCAACATGGGTGTATTTACTAAAGCCAAATCCGATGTTCTCTCCATCTTGCCTGACTTCTATAACTTCATTGTTACTCAATTTCAGCTCAAAACAAAGGGAGTAAAATCATATAATGTAGCAGAATTCAGTTTTCGAGAGTTTTACAATGAGAAGGGAATAATGAGTTTTCACTCTTACGTTGAAACACCTCAGCAAAACTCAGTGGTTGAGAGAAAACATCAGCATATCCTAACACCCCCCACCCCCCCACCCCCCCCCCCCCCCCCCAATCCTCCATTCTCTCTAATAAAACTCCTTTTAAGGTCCTCAACAAGAAGAAGAAACCAATGTATGATCATTTAAGAGTCTCTGTTTGTCTCTGTTACTCTTCTACTTCTCCTATCAGTCGTTCCAAGTTACCCCCCAGGGCCCGAGCTTGTGCCTTTATTAGTTTTCCTGCTGGTTACAAGGGTTATAAACTCTTGGATCTTGAAAGCAACAAGATCTACATTTCTCGTCATGTTCTCTTTCATGAATCTATTTTCCCATTTGCACGATCCTCACCTTCTCAGTCTCATCTTGATATCTCCCATGACAGGGTGCTGCCTTTACCTTTGGCAAACACTTCCCCCTCAGTGTCCTCTCCTTCATCATCTACACATCAGTTCATTTCTCCTATTCCCTCTCGACCTCACAAGGTCACCAAAGCACCACATTACCTTACTGATTACCATTGTTATTCTGCCAGTGGTTCTATTCCAGCCACTACCACCTCTTCTATGGTTTTCTATCCTCTTTCTGCTATTCTATCTTATGATAAACTTTCTCATTCTTAAAAACACTTTATCATGTCGATCTCTTCTCATCTTGAGCCACATCATTACACCTAGGCTGCTCAGTTATAAGTCTGGCAGGATGCCATGAACACTGAGTTGCAAGCTCTAGAAGACAATTAGACCTGGAGCATAGTGTCCCTACCACCAAGGAAATGTTCTATTGTATGTAAATGGGTGTATAAGATGAAGTTTAATTCAGATGGCTCCATTGAAAGGCATAAAGCACGCCTTGTTGCGAAAGGATACACCCAACGAGAGGGACTCGGTTACTTGGATACCTTTTCACCTGTTGCTAAACTAGCTACTGTGAAGCTTCTTTTATCCATGGCTACAATTATGAACTGGTCCTTCACTCAATTAGAAGTCTAATGCTTTCCTTCATGGAGATCTCGATGAAGAGGTCTATATGTGTCTGCCATCAGGTTACCACTGAGGAGAGGGGTAGTCCTTACCTCCAAATCCAGTTTGCAAGCTACACAAATCGATTTACGGGCTGAAACAAGCTTCTCGGCAATGGTTCAGTAAGTTCTCTACAATGCTTCTTGTTGAAGGGTTCAAGCAGTCACAAGGAGATCATTCTCTCTTCACTAAAGGCTCCTCTACAGAATCCTTTGTGGCAATATTAGTGTATGTAGATGACATTATCATTGCAGGAAACAATGAGACACTTATGATCAGAACAAAAGGAGCACTTGGCAAAAAGTTCAAGTTAAAAGATCTGGGTACTCCAAGGTACTTTCTTGGCCTAGAAATAGCGCGATCTTCAGCTGGTATATCTGTCTGTCAAAGGAAATATGCTCTAGAACTCCTAGCAGATAGGGCAATTGGGGTGTAAGCCAACCTTAACACCTACGGAGCCAAATGTTAAACTATCAAAAGACCATGGAGAGCTGCTGTCGGATCCAATAGCCTATAGAAGACTAGTGGGAAGATTGATTTACCTTACTTTGACGAGACCAGATCTTAGTTACTCGGTGCAGAAACTAAGCCAGTTCTTAGCTGCTCCAAGAGATGAGCAGTGTTACAATACATCAAGAAAGCCCCTGGACAAGGTCTTTTCTTCTCAGCAAAGTCGAAGATTCAATTAAAGGTATTTGCAGATGCAGACTGGGTTGCATGTCCAGACACTAAATGATCCACTTCTGGCTTCTGTCTATTTCTGGGTGACTCATTAATTACATGGAAGTCAAAGAAACAAACAGCGGTGTCTAGATCTTCGGCTGAGGCAGAGTATAGGGCAATGGCAAGTGCATGATGTGAAATTGTCTGGTTTTTAAGTATGATGAAAGACCTGCAGATTGCCTATGACAGACCAGCTTTGCTGTACTACGACAACCAAGCGGGAATACATATAGCAGCAAACTCGATGTACCATGCAAGGACCAAGCACATCGAGTTAGACTGTGATTTCGTAAGGGAGAAGATACCGGAAGATGTTGTGAAGACCATGCATGTTTCAACTGCCAACCAGCTAGTAGACATACTTACCAAGGCAATCCAACCTTGACAATTTCATGGATTACTTAGCAAGATGGGAATACAAAACTTGTATTCTCCATTTTGAGGGGGATTATTAACAAATATGCTCATGGTCTTACTCTGTAACTACTAAAAGTCCATTCATGGAAAGTTGGTTGTCATTACATGTAGAAAAGGAGTGAGGTCAGTGTGAATTATAGATCACACTTTCCATCATATTTGTACAAGTGAATACTATAAATACATAGAGGTAGCTCAGCAGCATTTCTAGCTGAGAGCCTTTCTTCCATTTTCTCTCTATTTTCATCTCTGTCTTCATCTCTATTTCTCTCTGATTCGTAATACCTATATTCATATATCTCACTCCGGTAACCGCGTCTTAATCAAAAGACAACAAATTGGATCAACCAAAGGTGATAAAGGTGGAGCACATCGTTTTGCCCAGGAATCGACTTTTGAAGTAACTCTAAGTCCACTTCCAAAATAATTTGACAGAAAATTGTCCCACACAATGCTCAAATCTCATCAAGACAACCCAAAGCTTAGTAATAACATAAGTTTTGTTTCCAATATTTTGAGCAAAACAAAAAAATTGTAGTCCATTCCTGTCTCTCAACAATCCTCCAGCTCCTGCAAGCCCCGGGTTTCCCTTGAGGCACCATTTGTATTAAGCTTGACCCACCCTGCTTGAGGCCTAGACCATTTGATCCATCTCCATTCTCTCTTTATAATAGATATCCAACTGCACATATCAACAACATGTGAGAACGCTACAGCAATATGAGGGATCATTATGTGGTTGAGAAAAGTGGGAATTGAAAAGACTCTTATTTCTCCATGACCACAGTAGCCAACAGCTAGTAGCAAACAAAAATATCCCAATTGCAACCATAAATTACCTTCCTTAGCATTTTAATTTGCAAATAACCACGAATTGAATGGCATAGAGAAAAAAGTGGAACGTAGCTGACCCAGAACAAGATGCAACCAAAGATTTCATGTGCTAGGACAATCAGGCAATATGTGGAGAGAAGCTTCTGTTGAACCTTGACATGTTATACATAAATTAGAGTTTTCCAAATTACATCTCGCACGGTATTCATTGCTCAATAATCGATTATTGAGCAATAATCCACAAGAAGCAGCTAATTCTTTGTGGATCATTCCATCTCCAAGTAAGTTTCCAAATTGCTCTCATATCCAACTGAGAGCAAATTAAGTTAGCCACCACCATATGGAACTCATTCTTACTTAATAGAATAAACATGTAAAGAAGTCGTTAAGATCCATGATATCTCACCACATTATCAACCCCTTTCTATCAGTGGCGACTCCAATTTGTCTAAAAGGAAGGACAAAATATATGAATACTCGCACAATCTACTGAAAACAACATGCATAGGGCGAGAGACGGCTAGCACACCAACCGAGAGAGGAAAAAGAGAGACGAAGAGGAGAACGGTGAAGAGAGAGTAAAACTACGACATGCAAATGAGGGAGATGAAGTGGTAACAGAAAATCTATTCTAGACAAAGATTCATTATTTTTGTATTTATTATTATAATAAAAGAAATAAAAATGCGTGTGTAAAGTTTGACACTTGTTGTGACAGATTAGGGTGGTAGGGGTGTGCATATGTCTAGAGTAGACTGGAATAGGTATAAATCTGTCGTATTAGATATTCGAAACCTATAACATCTTATAGTTTTTAGATCTGATTCCAAGATTTAATAGTACAGAGCCTGAATTCAAAATTTAAGAATCAATTTTCTACAGTAGGTTTCGAATATTATGAAGATCCAATCACCCTACCGAATAGAGCCCTTTTCAATGTTCTTTAAGATGAGGGTTTTACTTGATAACAAATTAAAATTTAAATAATAAAAAAGAGCATGAGCTATTTCTTCTTTTTTTTGTCGTCAGTCACGGTATCCAAGCAAGCCCTACCAGCGGTGAGACGGCATCTTTTAGCCAACCATACTTGACTAATCCGTTAGTCACCCCGGGTAGCATGCCTTACAGTGGCGGGTGAGGCTCCCAAGAGGGTGTCTGCGTACGTGAGATCTCGTACGTGAGATCTCGAACTTAAGATCTCGAACTTGAGACCTCCTTAAACGACGTCGAGCTGCTTACTAGTCGGACCAACCCCTTGGTAGAGTATGAGTTATTTCTCTTACCGTTACAATGAGTTATTTTACTTTCGTACTTCAATTTTCAAGAAAAGTAAAATGGAACAAAAACCCTTCTTCTACCCTATCCAGCACTGCGGAGGGAAACTCGATAGAAGTCACAGTACAACTGGAGAAACAGGAACTCTATCTTCCTCCGTCCGTCCCCCCCACTCCGTCTCCCTTCCACCCTTATCTTCTTCCCGCCAACCGTCGCTCTCCGCCTGCTCCTCACCGTTCCTCTGCTGGCAAATTCGTATCCTCCTTCCCCTCCGTCGCTCTAGCTGGTCCAAGCTCGTGTTCCCTATCCTGAACGACAATTGCTGCTAAAGGGTGCCTCTTTCTCTCTAAGTTGTAAGTGGGTGCTTCATAGATTGCCATCTGGTTGCCTCTTATGATATTTAGAGAAACGAAATTGGGGTTGCCGACCTTCTTTGGTGTTGTCGATTTGTGGAAGGTCTCGGTCGAGCTCCCTCTGGGAATATCTAGTGTGGTGTATTTATCAGGGGAGCGCACCATTCGAGCTGGAACTAACTCGAGCCAGCTCGAGCGGGTTGCAGGGAAGGCTGCAAGTGGAGCATGTCTGGTCGAGCTCGAGTTCTGCCACACCAACCGAGCTTGAGCCTTCCTATGTTTGGGCTTGTCTGGGCTCGTTTGCACTCTGTCGGCCATTAGTTCATAAATAGTTCCCGATGCCTGCCTTGATTGAAGGAAAAAAATTGAATACCCAAGTTGTATTTATAGGGATCCCAGTGAGTGCTTAATTGTCTGCTTGTTACATGCGTTGTGTAGATAGGGAGCCACAAATGGCTTTAGCTTAACATAATATGGTTTCTATCCGTAGGGCTCTCCTATATCCACACAATTAACCTGATTGATTGCTTTTAAATGCCATGCCATCTCTGTGCTCTAATCAATATTGTGTCGAAGAGATCCTGTAGAATGTCCAGGCTCCTTTCTTAGCTGACAATGGCTGTGATGCTTGCTCAAAATTGAGTTTAAATATATGTTTCCACTGCTTTAACTTTATTGTCGATCCTAAGTTCTTATTTTCCTCATTGAATCGTTGAACATGCAATTTGCAGTTAGTATGAGCACTTCATGTCTTGTTGACTACACCAGATTATAGAAGGATTCCTTTCTAGAAACCTCCTTTAAATGTCTTGCTACTTCGTTAGGTAGAGAGACAATATATTCCAGTTATTGTGTCATTGCCTTATATTTGGAGGGAGTTAAAAGCAATATGAAAGGTTTTGTTGAATTATTTCTGATTTATAAAAATCCACTGCTATTTAGTGGAATTTGTTGCATAAAGGGGAATTTTGCATATTGTGAAACTTATCCTCCACAGCTTATGCCATCATTTGCACATAACAAGGACTGTTTGGCTTGTGCTGAAATGTGAATCTGGCAAATTTGCTAATCAAGTCTCTGCATTTTGTTCTCTTTTTCTTGATCAGACGTGATAATTTAGTGGATCCCAGAAAGCAAAAAACCTAAAGAAATGGGGTCTTCCTGTTTTCATACATCTGCAGCGCCAAGCTCTTATCTTCTTTCAAGTACAGACTATACTCATGGTTTGGGGAGCATAAAGCTCAGGAATCTGGTAAATTTCGCATATTTTGAATTCTTGCAAACACCATACTGTGTTGTTAGTTTTAAACTGTTACGAATTATAAATTTTGAACGTGGGGTTGTGAAATGGCTTCGATTTTCGCTTTTAAGTGTCCTGGAAAATGGATAGTTGAATAGGGAGGACATTTTTTCTTTTCCTTCCAGCCAGTTAACTTCTTGGGAAAGTTCTTCTACTTAGAATTTCTCGCATGATTCATTTTGCGTGTGTATGGGTACAATTTCTCATGAAATTCTTACAGCTCACCTCTGTTTCCTTGACCAGCTGAAAGTACCCATTTCCAGGACACGCAAAGTCTCTAAGGTTCTTGCCTTCTATGGCTTGAAGAAGCCTCCATATAAACTCGTAAGTTGTAGTCTTTTGTTGAAACATCCACTCTTTTGCATGAATTTTAGCCCTGAATCAATGGTATGTAAACAATGCTGGAAATGAAAAGAAATTAAAAAAAAAAAATACCTGCTTTTGATTGAGCTTCAGATTCAATAATGTCTCTTCCTCATTTAATACTGCAGGACGCTTTAGAACCATACATGAGCAAGAGAACGTTGGAGATGCACTGGGGAGAGCTTCACCGTGGGTATGTCGAAGGATTGAACAATCAACTTGAGAGAGATGATATTTTGTATGGGTACACCATGGATGAACTCGTTAAAGCAACATATAACAATGGGAACCCATTACCTGAATTCAATAATGCTGCCCAGGTAACTAGTTTTGAATGTTCACTAAGATTTTCTTGGTAGTGTGTCTAATATGGTGCTTTGGATTGGTAGCGTAGCCCCTGGCCCGGGTCTTACTGTCGTTTCTTCTAGTTAGGCAGTTCTTTGTTTGGCCACGTTCTAGTTTCTCAGTTACGAAAGGGTTGTTTTAGTTCTTCAGCTTGTTTAGCCAGATTTGATATAAATGGATGGTCACATAGTAGTGGAATCATGACATAAAGTTTTCCATTGGATTGAATTTGCCTCTTCTGTTACCAAATAGAGCCAGATGGTTTATCTGGGTTTTTAGTGGTCACTTGAAATGCTATATATTCTGTAAGGAGCCTTAACATAAGCTAATGGCCCCTTTTGGCATGCTAAAATTGAAATGGCCTACAATTCTACAATGATATGATCTGCGCATCATTCTAATGTCTTTCATTTCCTTTTATAAATTCTAAATAGGCCTAAGAGAACGCTCATATTCCCTAAGCAATGTTAAAAGATGTCGTTGTAGGTATGGAATCATAACTTCTTTTGGGAATCCATGCAACCTAGCGGTGGGGACATGCCAAAGCTTGGTCTCCTTGACCAGATTGAGAAAGACTTTGGTTCATTCACCA
Source organism: Lagerstroemia speciosa (assembly GCA_037672795.1). Lineage (NCBI taxonomy): Eukaryota > Viridiplantae > Streptophyta > Magnoliopsida > Myrtales > Lythraceae > Lagerstroemia > Lagerstroemia speciosa. The sequence goes on along the minus strand of CM075290.1, from coordinate 8,619,854 downwards.
ACTTCAGGGAAAAGTTCATAGATGCGGCTCTTTCATTATTTGGCTCGGGTTGGGTTTGGCTAGTCTGTGAGTCTTTCTATAGACTTCTAATTGTTGAATGCCGATATTTGGTTTCATCTTCTCCGTCATTTGTTTAGTGCTTTAGGTGCATCTGTAAAAGGGACTGCTACTGATTTTCGTCCAATTTGCTGCAGTGAAGAGACAGGAGAAACGGCTCGAAGTAATCAAGACATCTAATGCCATCAATCCGATTGTATGGGATGATATCGTACGTCCTTTTTTTCCTCTTCTTTGTCTAGTTATTTTGCTCTGGTGTGTTCTCACAATGTACCAACGATTTTTCTCTTCTGCAGCCCATCATCAATTTGGACGTGTGGGAAGTAAGTTTCTCTCTCGTTCCCTCTCACACAAGCTTGAATACTCTCTAGTCTTGTACTGATACCCTTTTGTTTCACTTTGTAGCATGCCTATTACTTCGACTACAAGGTACTCCGAGTTTGCTTATCTATGGCCTTTACCTGTTGAAACATCTCTCTGTCTCAGCTGATGTTTTCTGCAAAATTTCCTGGAACAGAATGATAGAGAGGCTTATGTCAAGAACTTCTTGGACCATCTCGTGTCGTGGGATGTCGCAACGGCTAGAATCATCCGTGCCGAGGCCTTTGTGAACCTGGGCGAACCCAAGATTCCAGTTGCTTAGAATGGCCTCGAAATATGAAAGGAAAAGACATGGAATCCACTGCTGTAGATTAGAGCAGAGATGATTTAGTCCTTTAACTGACGTCAAATGGAAATTTTTGTTGTCTTCGGTTCTATATTAGCTTCCTTTCCTTTTCTTTCTTATACCCTCCTTTTGTGTTTACTGTGGATTGCAAAATTGCAATATTATAGCATAAAAAATTGTCGCATTTTTCGAAATTCTCTACACTGTTAATGATCATCAACAATAGTTACAATTGACACGTGAGAGATTTTTTGTTCAGTATCACAAAATCTAACCTCATTGAAATTTTTCGTTCATTGCTGACATGACATGTGGGTGCAATATTTGTAATACATGAGTAGAGGAACTTGGTGACAACAGAAACGAATAGACAAGTATAACAGACAAGGTGCAAACACACCCTCACTCGGAGGATATGAATTCAACTTCTCATAGTTCATTAACAATTTTTGCATGGCATTGGAGTTGGGAGTAGAATTGTAACAATAAATCGGACGTCAACTCTCATCAACAATAAATTTGGCTTTATTCAGTCGAACTCATCTAACAGAGTTACCTCTCAGAACAATTTATTAATAAAAATATAAAGCGCATAGGAGTTTTACCTATTATCAAAAGTCATTACAGTGCAGAGAATTTTAGAAAATATCATAATTTAATATGTAAGAACTCGGGAGACCTCCCAGCGCTTGACCAGTGGGGTTGCTCTCCCGTGGGGTAGGCCTGGCAATTTTCGGGTCGGCCCAATAACACAGCACAGGCCTGACCTGATAAGACTGTGCTTGGGCCAAGGATTATTGGACCTAGAACTTATTGGGCCGGGCTGGGCCATGGAATAATGGTCGGGCCGGCCCATTAGCACATTTAAAAAAAGAGAGTTTTTCTATCTATCTTAATCCTATCTTAATTCCCTTCATTAACTCTAAAATAGAGTTTTGTTGACCTACTGTAGAATATGTGGTTACGGGGCTGAACTTACCTTCTATTTTAAAAACAACTTTTTTATTTCACTTAAATTTCACCAGTATCTCGTCCTAGTATAAGATAAATTTTTAGCGATTGATGCATTTATTAGGCAGGCCAGGCGGCCCGATAAATTGAGCAGGTCGGGCCGGGCCAGGGCTTAATGGACCTCTCTATTATTGGATTGGGTCGGCCTGGCACGAATTGCCACTCCTACAGTGGGCCAGTCTAATATACTATTAAATGATGTCCATTTGTAATAAAAACTTAACTGATGGTTACCTTCACTGAAAAGGTGTAAATAAGAGAAAAGAAAATAGATAACAGAATTTTAATTCCTGATGGGAATGATTTTATTTGTTTATAGGTGATTGAATGATGAAAATAAAAATATAAAAATGTTAAGAATATAAAATATAAATATTAAAAAATTTAAAAAATTTTAAAGATGGCCAGCATAGGTTTTCGATGAATGATCATCTAGTGGTCGTTATCGAAAATTAAACTAGATCACGATTATTTTACGTTGAAAAAAAAATCTCAATCTTTTTCAGAATTATCACCAAAAAAAATCAAAATAGAAGGTTCTCCATTATATAATATATCCCGATTTTTTTATATGTTTATCATTTTGAATGCAAATTCAAAATCAAATCCATTTAAGATTTGCAAAATCAAATATTAACTAAACATCTTTAAAAGAACGTTAAATAATTTGCAAGGATTCGGTGCCGCTTAAGGAGGTCTCAGGTTCGAGACCTCACGTACGCAGACACCCCTCTTGGGAGCCTCACCCGCCATTGCCAGGCGTGCGACCCGGGGCGACCAACGGATTAGTCAAGTATGGTTGGCTGAAAGATGCTATCTCACCGCTGGTGAGACCTGCTTGGATACCGTGGCTGGCGACCAAAAAAAAAAAAAATAATTTGCAAGGAAACCGCCTCCGCTTCATCGTTTACTGGATGCTTGTGTCGATTGATACCTTGACTGGAGACACGCACTCATGGACAACTGAAAAAGTAAATAACTGTAATTAATTTTTTCAATAAGGGTAATTTATGTATATACATATAAATTATTTAATTATAAAAAAAATTATTAAAAGTAAAATTGAAATTTCTACCTAGTGAGTACGGGGTTGTTAATGAAAGAGGAAGATTTATAACAAACATAATAGAAAGAGGAAGCAAGGCCGGAAGAGAGAGGAAGGGGTGATCATAGATGTAAAATTATCATCGTAGCCTTATCCATGCCAATCAAAGCATCGCTGAATATTCACATTTTTTTTTATACATAATGGGCAAAAATGGAAAATCGTCCCTCCCAGATAGATTAGGTTGAATCTCGAAGTTTGAATTTCTCGGAAAGAATTTTAAACTTATATGATCTCGGGATTAAGAAATATTATGTAAATACGAAACCGGCATTATCTTTAGATCACGTTGGATCAGTATAATGAACCGTATCTATCGGAGAATCGCATCACAGGTGGGTGAATCTTTTCAAAGTTTAAAATAACAAATCTTCGAGGACTATAAATAAGAAGCAATACTTACAGGAAGCAAAATTTGGAGTCACGATTCGTACGGAGAGTTAAGGCAAGGGAGATGGCATCGAGGGATGATGAGTTCGAGAACGAGAGGGCGATCTCTTCCGTGGATGAGTACCCCGAAACCCAGAAGCCGATGATCGAGGAGGCGTTCAGGGAGACCCCGGTGCCGCACTGGAGGCGGCAGCTGACTGTTCGGGCGCTGGTGACGGGTTTCCTGCTGAGCCTAGTCTTCAACTTCATAGTGTGCAAACTGAACCTCACCACCGGGGTGATCCCGTCCCTCAACGTGGCCGCCGGCCTCCTCGGCTTCGCGATCGTGAAGGCATGGACCACCGTCCTCGAGAACTGCGGCCTCCTCAAGCAGCCCTTCACCCGCCAGGAGAACACCGTGATCCAGACCTGTGTCGTGGCCTCCTCCGGGATCGCCTTCAGCAGTATGTTCTTAAATTGCTAACGAGTTTAGCGTTCGCTCGTTAAAAAAAAAAAAAATTGAATTTCTCTTATAGCCGTGACTAGTTATAAAATATGATCTTGTTTCTGCTTTGGCCGCTTCGATACGGTATAGCATTTGGAACGTAAAATTACGGTGTTTTTACCAATATGAGTTGATTCAAGTAGTAAGGTATTTGTTCTCCTTAAGTAAGGGTCTCGGGTTCGAGTATTTGTGGATGGAGAAAACGGATGCTGGGAGAGCTTTATCCTTTAAATGGGCCGACCCGGCTCGAACTGGATTAGTCAGTAGCCCAATGGGTTTCTAGATACTAGTGTGCACACCCAAAAAATTACGGGTTTTTGCCTACGAGAATCCATATTGTATGGGTTAGACGACTATCCTGGATACACTGTGTTGAGTCCTGAAATTTTCTTTTCAAAATCTTAAATTCAGGTGGGACTGCTAGTTACATACTGGGAATGAGCTCCCGTGTAGCGGGGCAGGCCGATGGAGGGAACTTGCCGATGAATATCAAGAACCTCTCCCTCGGTTGGATTATTGGGTTTCTCTTCGTCGTGAGCTTTGTCGGCTTGTTTTCCATCGTACCCCTCAGGAAGGTAAATAAAAAGTTATGCTCCTCGATTATGCATACCAGATATGGAGCTTTAGCTTCAGTTTCAGTTTTGATAAGTTAATCTTTCTCCATTAACCCGGTTTGGTAGCCAGAGATGGGAACCGGTTCAATTAAGGCATATGTTGTTGTTAATGGCGCAGATGATGGTGCTGAAGTACAAACTCACGTACCCGAGCGGGACGGCGACCGCGTTCCTTATCAACAGCTTCCACACTCCTAAAGGGGCCAAGTTGGCAAAGTAAGCCTCCGTTCTTCTATTTGATTCTTTCGATTTTGGTGTTACGTCACGGATCTCGTGTCGCGTTATTATTACACATTACATGATTTTTTCCGAACAACTCGGGGCGATTCGATTCGTTTCGAAAACATAGCGCACTGCTTGATCAGCTGACAGCAATCAAACTGATTTCGTGGATGGTGCAGGCAGCAAGTGAACATGCTGTTCAAGAGCTTCCTCGGTAGCTTCCTCTGGGCCTTTTTCCAGTGGTTCTTTGTGTCGTCGGACGGTTGCGGGTTCAGCAGCTTCCCAACCTTCGGCCTGCAAGCCCTCAAGCAAAGGTACTACAAAAAGAAGCAAAAGATTTCAGCTTGTTAATCAACTCTTCTCTTAAGCCGATTCAAACCTAGAAGTACGATGAAATTATCATGCTCTATTTTATGTTTTAGATTCTACTTTGATTTCTCGGCGACATATATCGGGGTCGGAATGATCTGTCCTTACATGGTGAACATATCGCTCCTGATCGGAGGCATCCTCTCTTGGGGCATCATGTGGCCACTCATCGAGAAGAAGGCTGGCCACTGGTACAGCGCCGACCTTCCCGGCAGCAGCCTACACGGCATCATGGGATACCGGGTACATCCTTAATCGAATCTCGTCCCTGTACACTTCCAGATTCTGGAAAAGAGCTCTAAGCTTGAGTTCTAATCGCAAATGTTTTGTACATTATCGAGTTGTGCAGGTCTTTCTAGCCATTGCCATGATGCTCGGGGACGGCCTGTTCCACATAGTCCTCATGCTAATCAAGACATCGAGCAGCCTCATCAAGAAGACCTTCACGGAGGGGGAGGGGCTGACTTCTGCTGGCCCAGGCGGTCACGACGGCTCCCCGGCCCTCAGCTATGATGACGAGCGGCGGACCCACTACTTCCTCAAGGACCAGATCCCCATCTGGGTCGCAGTCGGCAGCTACCTGATCCTTGCGATCATATCCATCTGCATCATTCCACTGATCTTCCACCAGTTGAAGTGGTATCACTTACTAGTTGCCTACGCAATTGCCCCGATCCTGGCCTTCTGCAACGCCTATGGATGCGGCCTCACTGACTGGTCCCTCGCCTCGAACTATGGAAAGTTTGCCATCATCATATTCAGCGCCTGGGCCGGGGCCGGGCACGGTGGGGTCATTGCCGGGCTTGCAGCCTGCGGGGTCATGATGAACATCGTGTCCACGGCCTCGGATCTCATGCAGGACTTCAAGACTGGTTACCTTACCCTCTCGTCCCCACGCTCCATGTTCTTCAGCCAGCTCTTGGGGACCGCCATCAGCTGTGTCATGAGCCCTTTGGTCTTCTGGTTCTTCTACCGGGCGTACCCGATTGGAGACCCCGACGGGTCTTACCCGGCCCCTTATGGCCTCATGTACCGGGGGATCACCCTCCTCGGAGTCGAGGGCGTATCGTCCCTACCTAGACACTGCCTCGCCCTCGCCATCACCTTCTTCGCCCTCGCAATTGCGATAAACCTCCTCCGCGAGCTGCTCGCCCGGTGGGGCTATGAGACCTACAAGTACATTCCCAGTCCCATGTGCCTGGCCATACCGTTCTACCTCGGGACCTACTTTGCAATCGATATGTGCATCGGGAGCCTGATTCTCTACCTCTGGGAGAAGAAGAACAAGCAAAAGGCTAAGGAGCTCGGACCAGCGGTCGCATCGGGGCTGATATGCGGCGATTCCCTGTGGGGCGTCCCGGCAGCCATCCTCTCTCTCGCCGGAGTTAACGCTCCGATCTGCATGAAGTTCCTCTCCGCATCTGCCAACCGGAGGGTCGACCGTTTCTTAGGAGGATAATAGGGAATTGTTAATCAAATCAGTCACTTTTTCTAGGCAAATTTCGTTAATATTAATAATTTTTTAGGATATTTGGTTCTTTATACTAGTGTTCATATACACAGAAGTCTAGATTTCAATTTCTACAAAGTCATTTAAGTTGGTTCATGTACTTGCAACTTCCCCTACGTGCTAGGGATTTTTTTTGCTCGGTTACTAACTTTGGTTTTCTAAATCCCGGACCTCAAACTCCACCAAGTTTCATGCCACATGTTGAGCACTGGCCCTCGCTTCGGGCATTGTCGACTCGGGTGAAAATTGCCTTGTACAAGTTATAGTCCAAGTGATGAACCTGATTTCACAAATTTTAGAGAATTGATGGCTCCATTATCGACTAGTTTTACATTCACTCATTATACGGACTTGATGCCACATTAGGAAGTGCTCAACAATTGTTTACAAATAAATGCATACCCGTCTAATTTACAGTTAAACATAAAAATTTAAATATTATATAATATTTAAACATTATCTTTAAAAAAGGGGGCATTGATGCAAAACCACAATTTCAAAAATGCAATCACATCAGGAAAAAGAAAAAAGAAAGAAAACACATTCCATTTCGTTGTTTAGTACGCAAAGAACATCACACCAGTATTAACTTGCACACAAATCAAAAGTTAAAGACTGAAAGGGATTAATTCCGTAGAATCCGAAAGCACGAGTCAGCACGGGACACGTGGTTCGAGTGTTATTAGATTATGACGTAAGTAAAATTATATAAAGATTAAAAGTTGTTATTTTACATAGAATATATATTAAAATGTAAAATTATTATATATGGTTAGTATTTTAAATTATTGTGAAAAATAATTAGTATATAATAATTATAATATCTAATATGATAGAAGATAATATAAATTTAGAATAAAGGGTGGCCATACACAAATACGAGGAAATAAGGAGGAACTTCTTCCAGGTGAGCCCAGGTAAAGTTAGAATACAATCATTTTAACGTGCAATCCTTTTATCAAGAAAACAGTGAGCCTGGGAAAATAAAAGTGGAGGATAATGTATTAACACTCAGTTTTTCCTTGCAAAGGTTTTTGGATTACAGCCCCTAAGGGAGAGTTTGGTTCAAATAATTTTGGATTATAGGAAAAACTGGATTACATAAAAAATTATTATTTTATATAGAAAGTGGATTGTGAAATAAAATTATTGTGTTTCATAAGTATTTTAGATCGATGAAAAAATTGTTGAAAAGATGATATTATAATATTTGATGTGATTAGACAATACTTCCCCTGTGGCTTGCATTTATTTTGCTTGGAAAGTGAGAAGACCCTGCAATAAAATTATGGCCCAAAAATTTTATATTCCTCCTTATTTTGCACCCAGACAATGGAAACCACCACGTAAAATAACTTTACACTAGATTACATTGGTCCAAACACCCCGATAAACGTGGATCATTTTGAACCCAGACGCAAAGTTCAGGGACCCAATCAAAATTACGAGGAAATGTTCCACGATAAATTCTTAGACAATCTTCTCTCACTAAGTAATTCGATGAACAATTAATTAGAATATAATAAATAAGTAAAATTAATATTAGTTACCAATACTTCTCATGTTTAAAATAAATTTAATTGATTCTTTTTCACTCGGAAGCATGAGCTTCGAATTTGAAGGGAGCACAAAACCTAATAGGCTAGTAGCAAACGTTGCCGCATCAGTTCTGCCATCGCTCGTTCAAGGTATCAATCGATTCTCCTAGCTGCTGTTCTGCGATCGGCATCTACCTTCTCCACGAGGGCTAGTGTTCAAGTTTCGGTTTCGCGTTCTAGTTTCGATCAGTCTGCTCTCCCCTCTTTGCAATTCATCCCCTCAATTTCAGCGTCTTCTTCTGCTTATCCTCTTCGGTTTAGGTTTTCCATGCAGCTTTACGAATACCATTTGTCGTTTTGAAATTCGGAAGTTGTTCCATCTCTGCTGTTAATTCCGGTGAAGTCACGACGCAAAGGTCTTGTCTTTGCGTAATTTGTGTTTTCATCTCTGAAATGTAGGGGTTTTGAAGCGCAATGGCGAGCAAGTATTCGGGCAAGGGCGATCCTTTGAATGGCTCCGTTTATGTTTGTAATCTGCCTGAGGGAACCGACGAGAACATGCTTGCTGAGCATTTCGGCACTATTGGTTTGCTTAAGGTAGGGGACCCCGTATCTTTCATCCTGTTTTATGGTCAGTTTCCAGCATTTTCCACATTGTTCTTCCTTGTATATGGCCAATTTGCAGTCAGAATGCTTAAATCTAGCAGTTTGCACCAAATACTTTCGAAAAAGTTGTTTTTCTTTACTATTGTTAGTAGAAAAATTTCCTTAGCAGTTTACTGGAGCCGTCTTTGAGTGAGTTACACTGAAGAAGGATGCAATTAAACTCTCTCTTGTAATTTTATGCCAAATGGGCTGTTACTCCTGTAAAATGGATGTATTCATGATCCTGTGTGCAAATATGTTGGCATTCTACCTAATCATGAATGCCTCTATAAGTAGCTTGCTGTTTTCTCTGGAATTTTTTTTTTTGGTAAGAAACCCGAGCAGACCATTTTTTTTTCCTCGTTTATTCATTGAAACTATGAGAGGAAAAATTTTCTGGGGAATGTCCATACATTTAATGTGTTTGGAAAGAAAGTTGAAACAGTTCAGATATATCGAGTAGTTCTCTGGAAAGAAATCATCTTGATGGACCAAATTTTCCTGCTTTTATTACCTTTCATAAACTGTGTAAAGGTATGTCTATTTTCCTTGTAGAAAGACAAGCGTACAGGAAGGCCTAAGATATGGCTATACAGAGACAAAGAGACAAATGAACCCAAGGGAGATGCTACTGTAACATATGAGGATCCCTATGCTGCAGCAGCTGCTGTTGAATGGTTTAACAACAAGGAATTTCATGGAAGTATCATTGAAGTTTTTATTGCAGACATGAAAAGCAAGGATAGCAATGATGCTGGAAATTTCAGCGGGTTGGAAGAAGATACAAGGGATCTAAACGGCGGTATTGGAAGGGGAAGAGGTCGGGGAGATGCTTCAGGGAAAGCGTGGAAGCAAGAGGGAGATTGGTTGTGTCCAAACACAAGGTCTGTGATGTGACATTGGTGAGCAACTCTTTCTTGCTTATATGAGTCTCTAGTTTGGCTTGTACTCTCTTTGTCTATTGCACTTTGTCATCTAAAATTCTGCTAATAGATATTTTTCTATCAGTTGTTCAAATGTAAACTTTGCATTTCGCGGAGTCTGCAATCGCTGTGGAAGTGCTCGACCTGCTGGCATGGGTGGTGGTGGTTCATATGGTGGTGGCCGTGGGAGGGGCCGGGTAGCTCATGAATCGGGGGCTGTCGCACATCCAGCAGCCGGTGCTTCTACCGGACTTTTTGGTCCAAATGATTGGCCTTGTCCAATGTAAGAGTATGAATCTGTATGTATAACTTCTGTTTTCTTTCTACTGATGACTTCTCTATTGAATATGGACTAAAGATTGCTTATTTATTAATTTTCTTGACTTTTTTGATTTCAGGTGTGGCAACATAAACTGGGCAAAGCGTACAAAGTGCAACATTTGCAACACCAATAAGCCTGGTCATAATGAAGGAGGTGTAAGGTAGGGTATGGATAATCCATTGCTTCTGTTTTTCCCCATTTGGCATTTATCATATGTTAAAATGTGACAAAGCATCTTTGCTCCTCTGTTTTCTTAAACTCTATCTATCATAGAGTTTTCCAATGTATTTATTTATTATGGAATATGGATAATATAGCTGGTAATACATTTTTCATGCATAAGAACAGCACTGCCTATTATTAGTGTTTGGGATTCCTATTCTAGAATATGGCTTCTCAGCTTGATGGCAATACAGCTGAAATTAATCACTCACAAATGCAAGCTTCTAGCTCTACAACCTCTTGCGCTTATGAATTGGCTTGCTGATTGCTTCTACTGCAAAGAGTTCTCCTGCTGATAGTTATCAATTTGACTTGCAAATACAGGGGAGGACGTGGTGGAGGTTATAAGGAACTCGATGAAGAAGAAATTGAGGAAACCAGACGAAGGCGGAGGGAGGCTGATGAGGTAAGACTCAGTCTTGATATGCCTTAATAATAATTCCAGGTAACCTTCTGAGTTTGAATCCCTACTGTAGGATGATGGTGAGATGTACGATGAATTTGGAAATCTTAAGAAGAAGTTCCGGGCCAAAACTCAACAAGCTGAAGCCGCTAGGGAAATACCTGGTGCTGGGCGTGCTGGGTGGGAGGTTGAAGAACTAGGTACGGTTGATTTTATTGTGTTCAAATTATTTTTTTTCTGTGTTGCTTGAACTCAGAAAGGCAGGCGCTTTGCATTCAGTGTTCTGAAGCTTTTCCTCGCTTGCGATGTCGATGTATGTGATTTGGATTGCGTGCTTATGCACAGCCAAGTAGAAGGCCCATTGCCTTGTTAAATTTACCATTCATCATCATTATCAATGTTTGAGTCATAATTTGTTTGCTTGCTAACTAGAATAAGAATTAGATGGGCAATATTTTAGATGGGCTTTAATGATTTCATTGGATGAAAACTTTTAATGCCTCGTGCAATACAATTATATTCAAAATGGTCGCTGTGCCTGGTGATTATCGTATTGTGACATAAGTTTTTTATTAATCATTATTTTTATAGAAATTTTCGCTTATAGGATTTGGTTACAGTTACACTAGAAGAGAAGACATGTCCCTAAGTCGTTGCACTATTTATTAATCATTCTATCATCTAAGCAAAATAAGTTTCTGAATTGAAAATGAATATTTACACACTAAATATAGTTGTATTAGTTTTTTTGCCACTAATTAGTATTATGTCAATTGATATCAATAGAATAGTTCTTCGCAATGCAGTGGACAGAAATCTAGTTTGTTGCATAAAGTGCCTAGAAATCAGCATTCTGGGATTTCTCTTCCTGTAAAGCCATCTTTTCGAAGATTTCGTAATATTACACTTGTGGGTACTGTTGCAGCTGTCAGTGACAAAGATGGGAGGGAAAGGAACAGAGACAGAGGAAGGGAACGGGAACAGGAACGTGAGAGGGATGACAGGGATGGTGGCAGACTAAGAGGAAGGGACGAACACAATAGGCGCCGGAGTCGAAGCAGAGAGCGTGACCGTGGAAGGGATCGCGATTATGGACAAGGCAAAGATAGAGCCCGGGACAGGGATTATGGGCGGGACCGGGATCGGGACAGGGAGCGGAGCAGGTATCGTCACTGAGGTTGTGAGGGGAAGTTTCCTTGGTGATTTAAACATTCCGCATTCACTTAGACATCTAGCGTGGATCTAATATCAAGAAGTCTCCCCTGAGTTGCATTCCCGGATTTTAGCCTTTTAGTTGAACGCTGCAACTGCATTCGTTTTTGGCGCATTAGTTCGGATATTTTTCGAATTAAATTATGAATCTTTGCATGAGAATGAAAATTATCTCATAAGCTGCATCTGTTTCAGGGAAAATGATCGTATAGAGAGATCAATTCAAGTTCCCGTTTTACTTTAATACTATCTTGATTCAATCCCCTCTAATTCCCTCCAAATCAAGTCACTAACAAATGCATCAGCCCATACGACTGTCGGGGTGCCTGGTTCAAGTCTGATTTAATCAGACGGTGAATCCGCTTGGGAAGATGAACCAGTAACGCTGACACCGTGTATCATTTTGAAGGTCGCGGTCAGTTCATATGCCCAGAAACCTGTATCCAAGCTGCTGGAATAAGTGTCCCCTGATTAGTGGGGTGGATAGATTAGAGGGTTGGATAGTGATATCTGTATATTACCCATCTATTATCCGTCTCCATCTTTTCCCTCCAAAATACAATCGCTTAGTCCGACTCTTTGATCATATTACTCATATATTCCAGACATTTCGAAGCTGAAATATTTGTGCAATAAGTGTTGGAAACTTTTCTAAGTCGGTCTTCATCTTTTCCTTCCCGGGCAATTTTCCCTTTTCTGACAATAATTCTTTGTTTCAGTTTTAAGTCGTGATCCGTTTATCTTGTTGGACTCCTTGCTCGATAAGATTTTCGTTGATATATTATTTTATCATATTTCCTGCATGGGAAATTTTCTGTTTAAATTGCTGCATCCATTATTATACTCGTAACCGAGGTTTTTCTTCCGCTTTTCTAGCGATTTATTAATAATAATAAAAAAAAAGAAGATAATGACAATGTGGTAACTTAATTATTTTTAATATATCGCCTCCATTTAACTCGAATTTGAAGTTTAACTCGTGTTTGGATGGGGTGAATAGAGGGTGAATGAAGGGGAAAGGGAAAGGTAATGGGGGAAAAAATTTAGTTATTTGGGTAATTCGATTTAATGGAGGGGAAGAGGAATGAAGGGGAATTATTCCACTCCCATTCCCCTCCAAAGCCCCCTTTTTTTTTCTCTCCCCCATTTGGGGTTGAATGGAGCGGTGAAATGGATAACAATAATTTTTTATAAATAAAATTACCAATCTACGCTTTTTATGAAATTAATATAAAAAACGTAATCTTGCCTTTATTTCTTGTAAATTAGAAATGGGCCATCGTCATTCTACTCCTTCTTAGTGTGAAACACCTGGATGAATGAGAGTAATACTTGGTTGTCAGATGCAG